>JASDQU010011448.1:101619-118987 GCA_032191745.1 Picea mariana | reverse complement strand
CATACAAGAACTTGTTCAGAGATATTTTGATTAAAGGAACATAAGAGTCTGCTGCTATACTTTTGACCAAATAGGATCGACCAGTTCCCATAGGACCTATGAGTAAAATCCCTTTGGAAAGTAATGATCCTTAGTGGAGTGATAAAGGGGGTCCATGAAATGGGAGGTTGGTTTGACACAATATTTGTGAAGAGGTTATCTTCTGACAAAAAGCAAAGAATACCCATCTTTAGTTCCTTTGAAACATATTGTTTCATATGATTTTTTAGTTTTACTTGGAATATCACACTTTCACTATTAACAATTTTGTTTTTCTTTAGTTCCTTTGAAACATATTGTTTCATATGATTTTTAAGTTTTACTTGGAATATCACACTTTCACTTTTAACAATTCTTTATAAAATATGTTTTCCATCGATATTATATATATTATATATAGATATTGTTTTTTAATATGTAAACTTTTGGCTTCAATCTTCTTTTTGCTTTTTCACATTTGGGTTAATATTAATTTTATTCTTTACTCAACTAAAAATCAACGTTAATCTTCTCTAAATTATTCATCATAATGTTGGAATATATATTCATTATATATTAATGAAATGTTCAACTTATCAAATTAAAGATTGATATCATTCCCAACTAAGGTCAAATTATTCACATATTTGTGAATGTAAAAAGACAATTTGAAAGAACCTATTTACATACATGTAATATTTAATATTCTTTAATTTTGGTACGAAATAAATAACTTTTCTCCTTTAATCATTCTATGATTATAGAACTTGTTTGTGTAAAACAACCCCCAAGTTAAACTTAGCATTGATGCATCTTCTTTAGTGCTATACAAAAATATTATGGGAACCATCAACATTTTGAATTTGTAAAATGATATAATTTTATAACAAACAAATATAGATCTAGCAAATCCATAATATTCTTGGAAAATTTATCTTAACTTTTCATCACATCTCAATTAGATATTTTTCATTAGTAGATTTTTAATCTTTAGCAAGCAAGTCAACTTGCCATTGTCATGGATAGTTTGTCGGGTAATAGAGTTCATCTTTATTGGACCCAATGGATATGGCCTTCTCGAAAGGGGCTAGGGCTTTTAAATAGAAAATAATCAATATGTGTGTTGACCAAAATAAGCTCTCGCTTGCCCTTAGTCCCTCTGATCTAGTGTGTTTCCATGAAAATCCCATACTAGTCAATATGCCCCTTTATTTTTTCTTAGTTTTCTAGTAGATATTGAGAACAACCTTCATGTTGGGAAGTCCTTCTAGTGAAAGGTACAATTGTTGGGCATTGAGGGTGAACTTTGTAGCCTTTCTCAAATTCCATGCCATAAGTTTCTTCTCCACCATCCAGAGCTAGTTGAGTTCAACACAATTTGTAATATTTTAAGTTATAGAAGAAAGTTGGGAATTTAGGTTTTAAAATAAAGAACTTAATGCAAGGGTGAGGCTTAAAAATATAGTAGTATGAAGTATTGCCTATGATTGCAGGTAATACCCAAAGTGTGTCTTCCACTTACTCATAATGTGAAATGAAACTATATATTGCATTGGAATCAAATAAGATTTTTACTTTGACATGATTTAGCATACCTGATGAATCCACCACAATGGATTCTGTGTCAAGACCCAAAACATCAATACATAGATAAACATCACCATTTTCCACCATTCCTTGGTAATATTAAAAACACATGACTTATGATTATAAATTTCACAAGGAGTAGGTGGTGAGTAACTTACCTGACAGTTGAAGGAATCCACTTACATGTGGTGCTTCAATCCTTGATCTTGCAAGCCACAACAGAGAGTGGGAAATGACTCTCCTCCCAACCAACCCCTCAATCATCACAACTAAGAGCCCCCAAGCCCAAAATATATTATTATGTCATCTCTTCTTAGCCTTGCCCTCAAATTGCCCAAGCAGAATGAGATGTTATTTTCTCCATCTTCTCCATCCTTATATAGAATCCATCCATGGTAAAGAACATGATCCCTAGGTAGAATTATTTAATTCTTTATTAAATTTTAGTGTTTATCCATAAATTGTCGTTACTTATTTTACCGTTTTCTTTCATTCCACAAATATTTATTTTTAAGTACTTAGTATGATCCATTTAGGATAATTATTATACTTATTTATTATTATTACTATTTATATATTTAATAATAATATGGGGCATGACATACTCCCTCCCTTCAAGGAACTTTGTCTTGAAGTTATCGTTAATTATGGTGCTTATAGGTTTTTAATTCTCTTCATGTATCTTCCACAACACCATCTATTAGCTCCCCATATCTTCAACAACACCCTCTACACCCTCTACTGGACTAGTATAAATCCACCCAAGTGACCACAATAGGAATAAAAATTCCACATCATAGCATCAAGGAAGCGTGAGTACTCTCTATCTTTCTTCCCAACTTTTGGAACCAGGCTTAAAGCCTCTCGGTCTATCTAGAGCCCCAAGGCTCGAGACCTCATCTGCCTAAACATGCATCTAGTCTAGTACTCACATACACCGGGCATCTCAAAATGATTACCTCAAGTCTCTCCAAAACTACCAAGTACAACGTCAGGCATCAAAGTTCAATCCCACAACACCACAGGAGAGAAACACTCCAACCATTCTTCGGGACTTTGGCATCACAACTCCAATACAGGGCATGAGAATCATTGCCATAAGTAGTTGATTGAGTTGTCCCCATCCCAAAATGTGTTACTTGTAATATTATTTTTCATGGTTATGGGCTCCCACAATATCATCAAATAACTGGCCCTCTCGGAAATTGGTGCATTCCTGACAATCACCACATCACAACATGCAACCAATGCATTAGTTATAATCATAATATCAACACATAATAGAAAGAATATGCATGATAACTCTTTCATGTCATCATGCCATCACACCACATTCTCATGCACATCATCATAATACATCTTAGCATTAAATATTTCCATGTAATTACATGATGTCATCACATCAAGAGATGTTATCATAGTCTTTCATCAACATAATTAAATGGAATCACATAACATCATATCTAAATACCATAGGATATTAACATAACATCATGAACATAATAATTATCTCAACACATAATGCATACAATCAATAAAACATCATGGACATTCTTCTCGTGTTTCATCAACAAAATCAAGCCACTAGCTTGCAATGTCAAGAATACCAACTATCACATCTAATGCAAGAATTATCATTAAAACATACATATAGCACATGGATCTACTTAGTTAAATTTTTCAGCCTGGGCTAACTCAATAAGGATCATTAGTATTATTAGTGTCATGTGATCATCTCGATACCAATTGGTTACTCCTTTTCATTTCCTCTTCTTTCAACAGAAAGGTGTTGATGTTTGAATCGGTCAAGACTGAAATGACAACCTCACTAGGATATGAATCCCCCTGCGTTTTTATAGAGGTTGTACTCCTATTTGGTTCAAATATATAACTTGAATATCTTGGATTAGGAGAATTCTTAGGAAGCAAACCCTAGATCTTTATTGCTTGGATTTACTGAAACACACATAGTCTAATCTTTATGTGCAAAAATAAATATCTTTAGAATAATAAAATATTGAAGGAGGACTTCAACATAAGAATTTATTTGTGACTAGCTTCACATACACAATCTTATTAATTACATACAAATACATCCATATCTTCTTCACGAGAAATAGGAGAGAATAACTTGATCATATCAAATAATTTTAAAAGATTGTTACTATCAAGACCAAATAGAGAATTTGATAGGTTAATCTCAAATACCTCATACTTAAGACTCAAAGTTACAAGATACAATTGAAATCAACCCTGAAGAAATTCTTTGTGGATTTTATTCATGAAAGATGTATGTTGGCACAAGGGCAGACCCAAGGTTCAATGCTACACCAGTGCACCAACAAAACCCTAACTACTAGCCCTTTCGGCAACACCTGCGAAGCAGATGAAGTCTCACCCGTGGTAGAGGCAGGGGTGGTTACAGGACTCAGATGTCTGCAACCTTAGATGAGACATAGATATGTGATTGTACTACTTAATAAATCACTTAGCACTGTCAGTTCATCAATATGTAACTATTATCTACTCCGAAGAGAAAACAAAGCATCGCAACACTTACTCAGATCTCATGTGTCTAATCACTTAGCATAAGTAAATTGGATCAGATCTAGCAGATTCAAGCACTAAGCAAATTCACCTATGTTAGATCTAGCATTCATATACATCATTATAAGCACAAAGAATAGATAGATCTATCAAAGCAGTTAGAATATAACACATAAACACATCAACACATTGCACAAAGCAGAGCAACACAGCATGTACGTGGTTCACCCCCACCCTGGGGCTACGTCCACCAACTCTTCTTCTTTATTTTCTTCAGTCAATCAGTTACATGCACATAGCCACCAAAATCCTACTCCGTCGAGGACAGGAGATCTGCACACCTCGCTAGATCCTCCTTCCTTGTGTTACAGCACAAAGCCTTCCACAATCTGTTACAACTACTTTCACTCAGCTCTGCAAGTCTCTCACAGTATGCACAAAGAATCTACAAACCTTTGATCACATAGATCAAACACTAGCACTTAGAATATTGGCTTATCAACACCTCTTACATCGCCTAGCTACTTATATATACATTACAAAATAGGCCTAAGCATGGGTAAACCCATGGGCTGACATCCCATGCCCATTACATAATCCCAAAACCCAAAAAGGACCCAAAAAGGGGTTGATATCCTGTGATCTTTGCTTCATCTTGCGCTCCTCCTTCTATAGGCTATCGAAGTCCAAAATAGGTCAACATGACCAAGAATCTCCCAAAACTTGGTCAAGGGCCAACAGGCCCCCAACACTCACCTATGACTCGTCCTGGGTCACTCCAGTCTGGGTAGTTCTTCTTTGAAAGCCTCGAGCTTGGCTCAA
Organism: Picea mariana; assembly: GCA_032191745.1. Taxonomy (NCBI): domain Eukaryota; kingdom Viridiplantae; phylum Streptophyta; class Pinopsida; order Pinales; family Pinaceae; genus Picea; species Picea mariana. The sequence continues at coordinate 114,013 of JASDQU010011448.1, read as the reverse complement.
GCTGCTTCGACTTGTTGTTGTGCTACGGCCTCTTGGTCAGTGAACTCCTGGATCACCATGTCATTCACAGGCCCTTCTATGCATTGTTCTGTTGCGGTGACAACCTACTCTAGCTCTGCTCCTCAACTTTCAACCTCCGTGAATAATTGGCACACCTTATCTTGTATTGGTTGGAGCCATTAAGTTACTTCCATAACTCTGCTTTGAATCATATGGATCTATTGCTGGGCGGTGCGTTGCTCTTGAGACGGCTTCATTCTTTCTATGGTTGATAGGGCTTTCAGTTGTGCCTGTAGTGTGTTTGCGTGCTGCTTCGCTTCTTGGAGTTGTGACTCCAGTGCCTGCAATTATGGATTCTCGGTGATTTTCTTATATGTTTGGGCGCTACAGTTACTCAACTGCTTGCATTACCTGGCAAGGTATTTTAGTCTTTCAACTGTACTGCAGACAGTTGCTTCTCTTAGGTCCCTTACATATTGTAGTGTCTTGGGCATAGTGCGTTGCTCCAAGTCTTCTATGCGTTGCTGGAGCTGTTGGATCACTTCTGCAAGTTGTTCTACTTGCTTCGTGATTTGATCCTCTACCTTAATTTCTACGACTGCCACAGAGCGAAGTGCTTTGTTGATCACTTCCTTCACTTCGAGTTGCTCGACGAGCAACTATTCCTTTCCTTGTTGTAGCTATGTTTTTTCTTCATTGAACTTCGCTTGGAGAGCACTCTTTTACTGTTATGCAGCTCGACATTGTTCTACAAGTACTCCCTGTACTTGTGTCAAAGCCCGGGTGGCTTGTTCTGTTTCCTCTTGCGCTTGTTGAAGGCGAGCTTCGACTCTATCATCGAGCCGGTGGAGTTGAGTTGGTTCATCTCCCAGTTCTGGTGTTCCTAATGACAAAGGTGTAGTGGATACTACGCACTTGGACTGTAGTGCCTGTTGCACCCCTTGGAGCTCGATCTCAATTCTATTGTACATCGCCTCCTGCTTAGCCTCTTGCTTCTCTGTTATCTCTAGAGAAGCATCATTCAGGGCTGCTATGATTAAATCAAAGTCATCAGGGGTGAGGATAGTCTACAACTTGGTCATGGCTGCTTTCGATTTCTTCCGGGAGGAGGGTTTCGAAGGGGAAACCTTCCTTTTCTTCGAGGGTTCCTCCTTGTCTCTAGGTGGTGTTACCTCGGCTTTATTTTGCTTGACTTCTATGTCATCTATCTCTTCACCATCACCCCCTCGCTCTGGTGATATGGAAGAAGTCTTCACTGAGGTACTTCTTACATCTTGAGCTTCTTCGGTCTTCTTTTTCTTGCTAGGTCCGGGTGTATCCTGCACAGTTTCTGGGCTGTCTATGTCAGATACTTCTGCAGGGTCTGCTGGAATAAGGAGGTCCGCCGACCAGTACTTAGTGATCTCCTATAGATCCTCCTCCATCAGCTTGTAATAGGACTGAATTTGTTGCTTATGTTTGTCTGCATGCGCTGAAATATAAATGAAATGCCTATATGCGTTGAACTTCATCAAAGGAAAAAATTGGTGTAAATTATTTCGAGTCATGTGAGGCTCAGACTGTATGGATATCTTCAGTTGATTGTAGTATGTATGGAACATGACATTTGACCGACATTGCTTATTCATGTCACTTGAATAACACAGTGTATTTAACTTCGTGGCCAGAGGTTCAAAGGGCTCGATGTCAGGGAAGGTTTCACCTTCCGGCATATCCCAGGCGATGAAAGCTATAAGGATCAAGAGCCAGTTGAAATGAAATTCATATCCTTGATCTTGCGCTTCTCTGCAGTCAAGTTCCAACTGGTTCACCAGGTACTCCGCCCAATTCATTTGTAGGCCCTCTGCGCACTTCCTTGCGAGGTCAACTACAAAGTCGGTGACTTGGGTCGGTCGGTTCTTTCGTACTAAATTCCCTACAATCAACTGATAGGCGAGGTGCATTGCACCACTCTAGATAGAAGCTACCTTGTATCCTCGCGTGCCCTTCTCGACATTTCCATAGGTGTCTTTCTCCTTTGTACTAGAGTGTGATCCATGGTTTTTCCTGGGTAAAACTCATGTGGATCAGATCCTTGCATGCTTAAGCCCATGATCCGATTGATCAACATTGGATCAACAGTGATACGACGGTTTAAACACAAATAACCTACATGGTAACAAGAAAGCAATAGCTTGACACAGGCATTGACTTCCTGGTGTCTTCTGAAGTGCGGGATCTTCATGACGTTTAGCAGGGTGGACTACACGAGCTTATGGGTCCATGACTGAGGGACGGTCTTCAAATTCTTTCCCTTTTTTCTGGTCAGGTACTTATGTGGGGCAATCATGTTATAGACCTTTCGATCGTCGAGGTTGAAATCACTAAACTTCAATGCTGCAATCTTATCTTGGTCTGCTCGAACTATGTGTATCCCTTTTGGGAGGTACGCCGTAACCAAGGTGTATTCAAAATCTCTGGGAACGTTGTCTCGATTCACTGCGCCACTAAGAGGTGGTACATAGGTGGGTAGTATGGTTGGTATGAGCTTTGCATTTGCCAAGTCATCCCTGTGCTTGGTTCATTTTTCATCTGCTAGTTGGGATGGTCTGGCTCCGTGAGCAGTCGACGGAGATGCTTGCACTATTATGGTGGATGAATCTTGGACCCCTACAGACAATCCTCTCTCCAACATGACTCTTTCTGTCATCAGGTCGAGGAGTACTTATGTCACTGATTCTTGGACTGTGGTGAGATCTTCGGACATACGCACTCAGGATTAACGATATCGGGTTCTAGATTAACTCAGACACTGCAATGAAAGAGACGAAAACAGTGCGATGATCACTATGCAAAATCAGCTTAGTCTGTGGGTTCAAACTCTTGATTAGCAAAAGTGTTCTCGGTGCATGGCGCGACGGGATAAATAGGTAACTCGGCAACGGTTTGCTTGCAACAGGTATGAGGCCTTCATTAACTTTGTTATGTCCATTATGGCGCGGTCCAACGGTCTAGTGGTGAACCTTAAATGCCTTTTTACCCATTCAGGACATCAGTCGAACGGTTATAATGTCTCCAATGGCTATATTGCTTCGCCACGGTGAAGTGCCATGTGTTGCAGTTCTGATATCCTGATGAAGCTCCAATTTTGCAAATTTTCCTTCTTCAAAGTTCCCTCTGGAACCTTCTATAACTTTTCAATCTTAGCCCTCTTCTTGCTTAGCTTTCTAGCCTTCTTCCTAGTGAGCTTCGTCTCGGTAGTCCTTTTTCCATTATGATTCTTATCTTCTTTGTACATAACCACTTCGCGTTGTTGAGATTTTTTCCTAGGATTTAGGGGTAATACCTCTTCTTTATCTAGGGTAGGTACTTCAATATTTTTTGGGTCCTCTAATGTTCTTGTAGCTTAGACATCTAGGTATCTGGTGTTAAATAACTTCTATTTGTTCTCATGTTCTTCAATCAAGTGCATGATTCTTATAGTTATGAAATCTTTTAACTCTTGCTTCTTCTGTTCCAAAACTTATTCTTCTTCCCTTCATCTGGCTTGATCTCTGTCAATCCAAGGTTTTCCTAATAATATGGTAAATGGTGTGTTGTCCTCAATAAATTTAATAATCTCAAAATCTTCTTCTGTCGAAGTTCCATTGGCACTCACAGGTATCTGAGTGAGCTTTCCACATAGGTTCACCAGTTTTCCTCTGAATAATCCTATTCCTCCCAATGAAGGGGTCATAGCAGGCTTCCCTAAAAGTTCCCAAGTTCTTTCTATCATAATATTCACCTTTGTTTCTTCACCTAGAACATAGTCAATTTCAAAGTCTCCCATTCTTGCTTCAATGCATTATTTTTCTTTGAAGATCTCTGATAATCTGACATGTCGGTGGTCATTCAGGGTTTCTTTCATATGTTGCAATGCTTTCTCTGATTCTTTCTAGGATTCTGCCATAGCCTCTGGATCTACCTTAGGGTTTCCTTGGTTCAAATTCATTCCTTCAAGCTTAGCAATCATTCTAGGGAAATCCAACACTTCATGGTCCATAGCTTTACAACAAAGACAACTAGGTCTTTTTCCAGGGCATCCCTTAGCAATATGTCCTGTTCTTTTGCAACTGTAATAGAGGGTTAATCCTCTCTTTCTTTTAAATGATCCCCAGCTTCTCATGTACTTCACGCTAGGATCATAGGAGCTAACCTGCAACACATTCTTTCTAAGATCCTGCATCCATTTGTTAGTCCAAACATTCTTTCTATGCATAGGTATAACATATATTTCACTATTCTTATCAGATCTATTCATATCAAACCTTCTTTCATCTATCAATGCCCTAGTTTTCAAGCTAGGACAGAATCTATCAAACATACCTAGATCCATACTTTAGAAACAAAAATTTCCACTTATCTTACTTTTACATAGCACAAAGCTTCAAGATCTAAAAAATTTCACTATTCTTACCTTTATCATAGCATAGAGCTTACAGATCTTATCTCTTTTCTTCATATCTGACCTTCCTCTCGACACAAAGCTTCACAGGTCAAGTAAAATTATGTGCACTAGGGAAACAGATCTACGCACAGAGCTTTCACAATTTCAGGACGAATCTTTGCACAAAGCTTCTTCTTCCTCAGTTCTCAGTAATCACAGTTTCAGGTCCCAGCAACGGAACCATTTGTTGGCACAGGGGCAGAACCAGGGTTCAACGCTACAACAACGCACCAACAAAACCTTAACTATCAACCCTTTCGGCAACACCTGCAAAGCAGATGAAGTCTCACCCGAGGTAGAGGGAGAGGTGGTTGCAGGACTCAGATATCTGCAACCTTAGCTGGGACACAAATCTATGATTGTACTACTTAATAAAGCACTTAGCACTATCAGTTCATCAATATGTAACTATTATCTACTCCACAGAGAAAATAGAGCATCGCAACACTTACTCAGATCTCATGTGTCTAAGCACTTAGCATAAGTAAATTGTATCAGATCTAGCAGATTCAAGCACTACGTACATTCACCTATGTCAGATCTAGAATTCATATACATCATTATAAGCACAAAGCATAGATAGATCTATCAAAGCACTTAGAAAATAACACATCAACACATTGCACAAAGCAGAGCAACACAACATGTACATGGTTCACCCCCACCCTGGGGATATGTCCACCAACTCTTCTTCCTTATTGTCTTCATTCAATCGGTTACATGCACAGAGCCACCAAAATCCTACTCCGTCAAGGACAGGAGATCTGCGCACCTCGCTAGATCCTCCTTCCTTGCGTTACAGCACGAAGCCTTCCACAATCTGTTACAACTACTTGCACTCAGCTCTGCAAGTCTCTCACATTATGCACAAAGCATCTACAAACCTTCGATCACATAGATCAAACACTAACACTTAGCATATTGGCTTATCGGCGCCTCTTACATCGCCTAGCTACTTATTTATACATTACAAAATAGTCCTAAGCATGGGTAAACCCATGGGACGACATCCCATGCCTGTTACATAATCCCAAAACCCAAAAAAGACCCAAAAAGGGGTTGAGATCCCGTGATCTTCGCTTCGTCTTGCACTCCTCCTTCAACAGGTTGTCAAAGTCCAAAATAGGTCAACATGACCAAGAATCTCCCAAAACTTGGTCAAGGGCCAACAACGTTCTTCATTAAAAAATATTTGAAAGTCATGTGTATGGTTGTAAATACTTCATGATCATATAAGAAAATTCTTTATAAGAATACAAGAAGAACACTCAAGAACTCATCCTTGTGGCTAATTCAGAGATTCAAGCATAAAGCTATGAGAAATGGTGTAGAAGAAGAGAAAGAGTGGAGAAGATGGAGATCTCTTTTCCTTGATCAGAATCTTGGCTATGTATTCATGGATAAACCTTATTCTTCCTATTATATTCTTCCCTTCCCCTTTCCTTCCCCTTTGATAATTATGATTGTGGAACCCTTAATGAATACCTTCTCTTTAAAAATGAGATTTTCTAACTTCTTGAGTAGTTAGAGTTTTTTCCTCTCTTGAATTTCCCATACAATTATTTTCTTGAAGTATTCTCTTTAATTAAATCCTCATTAAGTCTTAATTAATTAACTTGCATCATCAATATATGCATATTCCAAATGGGTCTTTTTCCTTTTTTAATAAAAGTTTTTAAATAACTTTTATTTTTCAAAAAATTAATTAATTGTCCTTTTAAAGAGGGGGACTATGTTTTAATTTTCTTGAAGTGATAATGAATTTTTTAGCCATGGAGATCACTTCATATGTGATATTCACATTCTTATCTTTCCAACGATATAAATTTTTCCCAAATCCGACTCATGGATCTCAAGATATGAGCTCATGAAGTTTAGTTGTCATGCAAACCCATTAAATATGAATCTGACTGATATTTCAATTTTTGAGAAAATTGTGGTCACTTTAAACCTTTAAAACTTGTACCATAATCTTATTCGTCACCTGGAGCTCAATTTATGGCTTCTGCAAGATCGTGACTCATCCACCATCGACATGATGTCTTAGGGAAATCTTATCCCTTGATTTAAAATTTGTGTTTCCCTTCTTTGGAAATTTTGACTTTTACTTCATAAATGTTATCCCACATTCATTGGGACATTACAAATCTTCATGGTATATAATACTAAGTGTATTATACACAGTAAGAAACATAAGAAGAAGATTATGGAGCTTAAGGGGTTTGACCTCCCCTTAGAAAATTGATTAAATGATAATAATTTTGACCAAAATTATATTCCAACCACCCCTAGTTAGTATATGAGTCATCCATTCACAATTTGCCACATGTCATCACTTGATAGGATAATAATATTCTACATGTATCCAATAATAATCTTCAATATGTCTCACGTTGTACGCTGCCACATGTCTCCAATGTTGAGTTTCCATGTGTCAGTGTCTTAGGCTGCCAAATAGTAATCCTCCATCTTGCACCATTCACACACTGTCATGTGTAAGAATTATGTTGGTGACATGTGTCCTGCTCATGTTGGCCCATGGTTTAAATGGAGAATACTTTGTTATAATGGTTAAGTATGGGAGAGAGGATGAAAGGGTAAGTGAGGGGAAGGGGAGATTTGTAGGCGACGAAAGTTAGGGGGTAGTTTGTAGGCTGTGGGGGTGAGGTGAGTGAGGGATCTGATTCTGTGAGTCTGAAAAAATTGTGAGTCCACAAGTCCGACATAAACTTGAAATTCATCTAAGTATGGAATTATGGGGTGGGTAAGTGGGTTAGCGGGTTCCCAGGGGTGAGGGATGTGATTCCGCGAGTCCAGCAAAGTGATAATGAAATATTCTAAGTGTCAAGTGAAAGGGGGGTAAGGAAGTATGAGTGGAATGGAGTATGTCAGGGTCGTTGGGATGGGAAGATGAGGGAAGTGAAGTGATGAGTCCACCAACCCGATGAAATCACAAAATATTCTAAGTGTTGAGCGTTGAGTGAGGGAAGTAGGGAGTGGAGTGTAAGAATAAATTAGCATCTTTGACCCATGAAACAAGAAGAAAATAGGGTCTTGGGCCCATGAAACAAGAAGAAAATAGGGTCCTGGACCCAAAAAACTTTAGATGTGTTTTGAAGAAAAAGAAAGTTTTATTCCACATGGAAAAAGTGCGCCATTTTCCGCTTAAATTTTAAACTTGGATATCTTGAGCATATGAACTCTAATTTTTTATCCAAAAAATGTATGGCGAAGCTGAGATTGAGGGCTACGCAATGAACTTATAAGAGTTCAAAAATTTTCTTCTTTTGATATCATTTTTTTATGAATTCAAGAGTGGGAAAATATAGATGAACAAATTGTGGTCAACAAAAGGTTGGCATATTACGGAATTTGTATAGTCACCCTTTCAGATGCCAACTTTCCCATTCAATCCATTTCATATTTCCTTGAACATGTGAACCTTTAATTAGTTTATGTGTTGAGGAATAAAGTCACTCAAGCATGCAAAGACTCCTTCTATAAAATTTCACCATTCAAATAGTCACATGCAAATGAAATCCAACCCTTTACTATTACGTACATAAGCCAAAATGTCAAGAGAGAAATGGTCATGTTTTTCCTAAAAACCATTGGCATATATGCAATCAATTCTCTAAAAAAATTTGTAGCAAGATGGAAACAAGGAACTTCTTCCTTTCAAAACAAAATCATCCATTCAAGCTGCTCTTTACTTCCCCTCTTCAAGATGCAATGTCCTTGGAGAAACACAACCTAGTAACCATTATTTACTACAACTCAACAATCACTTGAATCCATCTTATATATTCTCAATGATCCTTTGGTTCATATCCATAGAATTACTTATGAAATATCATTTAAACCTTGATCATCTACGATACCCATAAACCAACCAAGATAGGGATATGTTCTAAAATGCAATCATAAATCATAAATCCCTTGGATTGAAGTTTAGGATAAGAAGACTAAATTCCACCAATTTCCCTCTAAATTCACCATAATAATCACATTTCTCATACTAGTAATATTACACCTTGCAAATTATACTAACAATCTGTAGTTCTATATGATACACACATAGAGAAATACATTTAAATCAAGCATATAGAATAGCATACACATCCATATCGACACCATTATATAATTCACAACATCAAAACATAACAACATAGCATTTAACAAAATCACAAAGAACAGATCAGTAGTTATATTTTAAAATTCCATTGAATGGTTGCAAACTTCGAATGTTCCTCCCAACCATATACCATGTTGCTTTGGCTCTCTCAACAACATGCCACCCCTAATTTGGGGCTATGAATCCACCAGGGAAATGGCTTACCTAAAGCCATCTATGGTCTCCCAAACAATGTAAGTGATCTCTAGCCATGGTACCAAACTCCAACAACAATTCCAACCTGCAGTCTCTCATTCCCCATCATCTTGCACAACCTAAGAAATTGTACCCCCTTCTCTACACCATGGTCCCTTAGGTTGTCCCACTTTCCTTCCATGGATCCAACATAGGCCGGCCAGGAAGTCTCGGAGCACTGTGGCTCCAGGAACTCTAGCTACGATCAGGAGTCTCTAGGTACCCTCCAAGATTCATGCCTTGGAAAACCACCCAAGAAATTCTCACTCTAGGGATCTTGTCTTCTTCAAGGAAACCCAATCAAAATCATGCATTGAATCCCCAAATATAACTCACTAAGAATTCCAGGGATTCACAAGAAACATAGGGATACAAAGCTTTCATATCTCACCCTCCACATACTCGGCAAGATCGGTAGGTAATAATGATAATTATAATAGTTCAATTTCCATTAGGAACCAAGTTTAAGTATACATGGCCCTCACTCGACACTTGGCACCCATAAAACCCCTTTTCCCCCTTTGCTAGTGGTCTTCATGGATCACTCTCCAAAGTAAATTGTTCCATTCAAAGTTCAAAGGACACATTAAATGTCATATTAAAAGGAACTTAATTATTTATGTTCATCATGGAATTATCCTATATAACCAAAAGCATAATAACTGATATCGTAAAAGCCAAATTCATAATATAGTCCTAGATCATTCATTACTTATTAAATCATCACAATACTCCTAGAGACTACATAAGATTTGCTTTGTGCTCTTAGGGTTCCTAATATTGATAAGAAAAACCTTGTGTCTAGCAAAATGTTTTGATAACCCCCACAAAATCCATTCAAAATTTCATTTTGGCCAACTACTACCCCAGTAGGTCCTTACACCATTGTTTGAATCAATCAAGATAATGGTGCAAAATCGAAACTATTCATGTGTTATGTTATTGAACACACCTAATTCAATATTCAGTCGATCCACACCTAACTATCATGCATCCACTAACAATAATTCAAGATACAACATTAATGATACAATTGGTCAAGTCAATAGACACAAATTCACATGTCGATGTACAAAGTGCCAACATATATTCTTGTCTCTTCACAAGGATTTAATCAAGCAAGACTATAGGAAAGTCAACAACATCACAATACTTTTAGGGTTTACCATGCACAAGTATGATCATTGATCCAAGCTCCATAATTCCATAAAAAAATCTCTAGTTATCAATCAACCTCATACAGTAATGTTATATACTAATAGATACACCAAAACAATCACCCATAAAATTATCGGATCACACCAAAGAGGCTAGGGCACACCATAGTCAAAACTCAGCAAATCCAAATCATCGTTTTTCACCATAATAGTTAGCCCAGTGTATAAACATTGTTTCTCATTAGAACTCGCTTCACTATCAAAAACCCTAATCAATAACCAAGCAAACCTAATATCATGTTGGAACAGCGAGAAAATAGTAGAAGTGACTATCTTGTTCAATTAGTGGATTATCTTAAATTCCCATGTTTTCCATAACTTTTGATATAGCATATATTGAAGTATTTGATTTGCCCGTTCTTTCCATAAACATACTGGAGACAGGAATTTTTGAAATGCACTTGAGAATCTTAATCTCATTTGAAGATTATCCTTGCAAGCCCTGAAATAAAATTTATCATAGTGTTTTAATATAAACCTAGGAAATTTCATATCATAACTGCAACAATGCCTATTTTGGAATTAATCTTCCAAGCTCTGAAATAATATTTCTATCTTGTCTCAAATTGTTTGACATAAAGCCATGAAGAACTTTAATACTGCATGTAGCAGGTATTTTGATGTTAAGAGCATCCTCTTCAAGGAGTTTGTAACATCCCCGCTATAATCCCTAGTTCAATTAATGAATAGTGTATATATAAGAAATGTGTCTATGGTCAAGCAATATAATATGTGAATTGTATTTATATTTTTAAATAAATAAAATGTGACACCAACTGCTAGGGGAAATGGACGGAGATGGGGGATGAGTTTTCCATGAGAGAAGGGAGTGTCTAAGAGGGGTCCAAGCAAAAAATTATTTATGGGTATTAATTCAAACTCACTTTTCTAAATTTTATTATCGTTTGGGACAACCTCATATTTTATGATGGGTGTAAAAATGCACATCCCATAGTTATTGGGAAGCATGGGGATGAAGTACAATCAACATTGGGCAAAGGGAGCAGTCAACTGGCTTGGGGAAAGGGAAAATCATATGGCCAAAGAGGAAAATTTTTACATGCATGTTTTTGCATGAAGAGGGAAGTAGAGAATAGGGGAAAAAAGAGCATTGGAGTTGGAGAAAGAAGGTTGGGTGGATTCTTGAGAATGTTGGAGTGTTTTGGAGCTAAATATTGAAGAACCAGGTTGTCAGGCCTAAAGAGTGAACTCATGTGTGAGTTTCATTGTAACATCAAGTGATTGTTGTTGTTTTTACTGGTAGTTTTCCTAGCAGTGAGTTCCCTTGAGTTCCCAGTAGAGAGGTTCTTGGTTACCTATGCCAGAGAGACCATGATAAATGAATGGAACACTTGATGGACTGAGAGCAGTGAAGGGGTACATTCCTTGGGTTGGGTAGGTAAAAAGGAAGAGAGTTGGTGGAAATCACCATAGTTGTAGGAGAATACCAGTGGGTTGTGGGATATCTGAGCTATGAGTGGATAGTAAGAGTGATGCAGGAGCATCGACTACTCATCAAGCGAACCAGCATGGAGCGGAAGATAGCTGGATAAGCCAGCGCATATTTTGGAAATACTTTGGGAATGTTGCGTAATCTTAAATGAATCATTTAAGAGATGGCGCACTTGTATTGTAATGGACCTTGAGCCTTTAAGCTCTCATCCTTAGGTAGATGAGGCATTTAATAGATTTAATGTAAAGTAGATAAAATATTTAATTCTAGATTTGATAGCGTAGAGTTCGAGAGGGAAACGGAATATATACACCCTCATTGTAAACAGGAGCAAGAAGAGAAGAGCAGAAGAGAGGTGTATGTAGAACCTCCATGTACAGATNTGTAAAGTAGATAAAATATTTAATTCTAGATTTGATAGTGTAGAGTTCGAGAGGGAAACGGAATATAGACACCCTCCTTTGTACATTGTAAATCATTCATTATCAAACAGGAGCAAGAAGAGAAGAGCGGCAGAGAGGTGTATGTAGAACCTCCATGTACAGATATTGAATTAATAGAAAGCTTTGATTCAATTCCATGGTTGTGTTACTCTCTGTGTATTGTTGATGTTATGCTCATGGTTGTTTGCTTCTTGTCATGCATTTGCTTTTATATGTTGTGTATGTGATTTCATGGTTGATTTGAAACCTGTGAGCATGAGTGAATGAGTTTCAATTGTTTCTCTAAGTGAGCCAGAGAATTCCTGCAAGGGGTGCAGTTGAATTTGTCCGCAAGGAGTGCGTGACTGCAGGGTTCAGTTAGAGAAAGATTTTGTTTCCATTCATCTCAGAAGTGCAGATTTGGCACCGGAACCGTGCAAGGTGTGCGCAGGATAAATGAAGACTCAG
>JASDQU010011448.1:52490-77376 GCA_032191745.1 Picea mariana | reverse complement strand
CAAGATCTTGAGAGGGGTATATGGTTAATCTATTTATCTTGCAAGATCTTCTCAATCTGTGTCCTTAATGAAATATACCTCATAATACGAGGGTGGACCATTTCGGAATGGACTCTCTCATTAGATAGAGAAGATCTCCAAGATCCTGCCTGTGATCCACTGTCCTATTCCACTTAAACTTGTAGGTAATCGTCGGAATACCTCGTATCAACAGATACGAAGGGAATCTATCTCAATTTATTGAGATACTCTCGTACGAGATTTACCATTGAATTGCTCATTCAATAAGCATGAGCAATATTATGCCTTGAAGAGGACTCGAACCTCCACGCTCTTAAGCACTAGATTTTGAGTCTCCCGTGTCTACCATTTCACCATCAAGGCATCCCGAAAGTGAGTCAATCCTAGTCCATTAAAATATATATATATATTATATATATATATATTTTATATATTCAAAATATCCATATGTAAAATGAATATAGAATCTATGTTAGAGATAGCGTCTTTGAGTATTGATATCGATCGGTCATATAGGTTAATTATATATAATCCAATTTTTTATATTTTAATTTTCATTATCGGGAGAAATATACGTAAAAACCTAAAGAATTGAATATGGTACCAAATAACAATCGAAAAAAAGAATTGTTAAAAGTAAAAGTGTGATATTCCAAGTAAAACTAAAAAATCATATGAAACAATATGTTTCAAAGTAACTAAAGAAAAAAATAAGTAAAACTAAAAAAATCATATAAAACAATATGTTTCAAAGGAACTAAAGAAAAAAACAACTCTTCATATGTTTCTATTTTCATTAATGGAAAAAATAATAAACTGGGATATAGATTCTAATGCCACACACAGACATGGTGTGCAAATCCTTTAATTTAAAAGGATTATAGATGAGAATCAAAGCATGATATATTATAGATGAGAATCAATGGTGTACAAATTGTCACTAGTTTGAAAACATTAATGATGAGAATCAAAGAGATTTTATAAAAGTTTCACACGATGTCATACATGCATGTAAAGTTGAAGGTTTTATTTAAATTTAGATGAATGATATTCAAGTAAAGATTAGGGAAGAGCAATCAATACTTGGCCACCTTATTAGTATTTGTAATTTGCTAGTTTTAAGGCTCATAGTGTTCTCTGACATTGAGCATAACAGTGGATATATGAGCCTGTCAGAGAATTAGAGAAAAATATTGATTGCTCTGAGGATGCCAGCGTAGAGACTCGATAGCAGAGCACTCGATAGCTTGTCACTGCAATACCGTTCTTCTAACTGTCCACTTTCCAACCATGCAAGTCGCCACCTTCCAGCCATGCAGGAACGTCACCAACATGCACTGGTTGATCATTCTCTTACTTCATTTATTCTTTGTTTGAATCTTCCCACCGTCCCTGCAAGGTCCTACAACCACCTCCAAACCTATAACAGACATTAGGATAGGGTAGCCACTGATATTTCTGAAGAAAGAAAGAAGCTCCATGAAGGAATCCAACTGCACATGCTGCTATGGTCTTTGTTAAAGGAGAGCTGCAGTATGAGGCCTCAATCAACGAAAGGAATCCAACTACAGATGCTGCTATTGTTGTTGTTAAAGCATTGTTGTTAAAGGAGAGCCACAATATGAGGCCTCAATCAGCTGGTGATGGGTGGAATAGGTAAGCTCACATGTGATGGGTGGAAGAAGTAAGCTCACATGTGGTGACACAGGAAAATTCATCAATAAAGCAAGGTCTTGAGGTGGCCTTAGGAGTTGTGGCCTTGAGAGCTCAAGGCATGGTGAGTTTTACAAAGGATTACCAAAGATGCAGAAAGGAGAGAAACTCTGCAACTCTTTCTAGAAGAATACTGTGAAATTCCAAAGAATTAACTTAAGGATGGGCCTTAGAGTGACTTACCTGGTATGAACCAACGATACCCAAGGTATTGTAGTTGAGGATTTGAAAGGAGGTGAGCTCTGAAAATTTTCTTAGCGATGGCAGCAAGTCGCTTCATATTCTTCAGCTTGACAGGAGTTCTCCAACACTTGGTAAATTCACGAATAGAATCAGGAATTTACTGATCCATTTGGGCTTGAAATCCTGCCGTCCTCTACTGCATCCATGGATCAAAAACATATAATTAGTCTAGGTTTATTTAACTTTATCAGTAAGTTGTTCCTTCTGGTTTAAAAAAAAACTAACTTCATGCAAGTTATTTCAGTTGAATGGGAGCAGTGCTACGTAGCTCAGGATCTAGGAGCAAAGGCGATTGTTCGAGCTCCCGTGTCAAAAGAAACTCACATTCGCTGCTGTTGGAAGTTCCCGATAATGTTATTAATAATGGATTGGGACGTCGATGTGAATGCCAGGCATACCTGAGATCCGTCACAATGAATGGTAAAAAAAATTCCGACGATGCTCACAGCCACATTCGCGTTGTTCTGGAAGTGGACAGTTATAGTCAGAATCCTGACCTGGCTGTAGCTAGACAGGCCGTAGCAGGTGTCCAGGATCGAAAAAGGCTTTGCGCTCGAACGATTCTGGGTCTTGCTCCGGAACAAAGTTTTCAGGGCATTGTATGCCTGCGGTACAAGCTGAGTAATGACGGTTCCGGAGTCAACAATCGTGCCTCCTCTTCCAAGAACAGCAGGAGGAATCAAGAGCCTCTCGCCTCCGAAGCTTATGTCGTTCAATCCCATGAAATAAAGGACGAATACATGGAATTTGAGACGAGAGGGACGAAAATGGCAGTGGCAGGAATCGAACCCTGACCGACGCTGAACAAGCTCGTTGATGTCGACGCTGAACAAGCCCGTTGATGTCGAGGATACGAAATCTGGAAGGCAGTCATAGAGATGACTCCACTCGCTGGTATAACATGAAGGCCACACATCAGTTCTCTATGTATTGAAATGAAATGTTTTCACACCCATCTTCTAATGATGGCCATGTGGCCGTTGATTAGCACATCAACGTGGCAAAAGATGTCTTGAAAAGAGGTTTGATAAATTATATTAATTGAAAATTAGATTATAATTCTTTGTCATCAACAAAATTAATTTTTTTTTCAGTCTACAACATATTAAAACAATTTAAGGAAAACAAATTTAAGGAAGTTTCGCCAAGCATTGCCAAAGTTTAATTCTTGTCCGTTCTTCATAGGATGAGCTAGTTTTACAATCCTTTCATTGTATCGACCATAACCATGGGCTTGACCCTCCTCTATCTCTAGAAATCTCTTCTTTCAAAGCTAATTGATCCATATGGCACCACAAAACTAAGAACAAGAGGAACTAGTAAACTCTTCTCTTCTTTTTTCAAGAGAACAAATTTTATGAACAATTTGCTTTCAAAGCTAAATTGATCCATCTGGGCACCACAAAACTGAGAACATGAGGAACTAGTAAACTCTTCTCTTCTTTTTTTAAGAGAACACATTTTATGAACACTTTGCTTTTCATGATAAAACGAATGGTAATCTTTTCCATTACTTTTCCAGAATTTAATTACTCAAATGAAAAAAACTGAATCTCATAAACACTCTTCTCTTCTTTTTAAGAGAAAAGAATAGGCATCTTAATTAGTTAGAGGAAATTTAGAACCTTGTAAACAATCTACAATAATGAGTAGTGAGAGATGACGAGATATCGTGAGTGTTTTCTTGGTTTTTAAAATTTTATTTTCACATTTATTAACATAAATTAGCATAATCATTGACTATATCAATTCTATCATTTATTGTAAATGTATATGTATAAGTAACAAAAGGATACATTCAAAGTTACATTATGGTTTTTATTTAATCATTATTGTATACTTATATGTATAAGTAACAAAAAGATACATTCAAAGTTACATGATGGTTTTTATTTAATCATTATTATATACTTCATACTAGGTTATAAAAAATTTCACTCTTTATTTCATTATCCTTTAATTTCTTAAGAATTATCCAGAGAATTTCTATCCCATAACTATCAATAATTTTATTAAATATAACTTACTTAATAGAGAATATACTCATAACGCATTAACGATTTTCTAGCATTATAATTGTTCGTTCTTGGATGTTACAGTAGAGATTATAATTAAATATTTGTAAACACTTATTACCAGGTCGTGAGTATTCACTGGATCCAAACAGTTTAACTCAAACGAAGGTTTAATAAGAGATTTCAAGTTCCAGGTGCATTTTCAAATAAATAATGAAGGCGTTGTATAAAGGTTGTGGAAAATGTCATTCAAGTTTTTGATACATTTTGAGATCCTGGCTTGATTTATAAATATTGTTTACAATTACTTTATTATTAAAATTTGGTTAAAGTTAGAAACCACATTAAAATTTGGTTATAGTAAGAAACCAAATTGGATTCAAAATCCCAAAAACTAAAAATACATTCCAAACTATAATGACTACATAACATCAAAATTTTGTCAAAAAAGTTGAACAAGTTTTATCCTATTCCAATCATGATGGTCTATTTTATTTGTCACATCAACTAATTTTTATACTATTCCAATCATGGATGCCTATTTTATTTTTCACATTTATTATATTTTTTTAATACATGACAATATATGTGATATTTGCTCTATGCGTATAATTTTTATCATACTCCAAATCACGAATCCCTATTTTGGAACAAATAATTTTAATCCTACTATTTAATTTTTCACATGATTTTTATTCTTATATTTTGTTTCATAAATTTTCTTAGATATAAACATTTTTCGTAAATGAAAATGGATATATGTGACATTTGCATAGATAGATAAAAAGAGATTTAAAATTAAGTTTATATTTCAAATTAATGACAACTTTATGTAAGTATTTTCCGATAAATGATAATGAATACATGTGATATAAAGAAATGTGATATTTACAAGATGCTTTTACAGAACTGATCAGACCATCTATACCTAATTTTATATTCATCTTGACTCAGAATCATCTACACCTAATTTTTTATTAATCCCTGCTTAATAGATTGATCAACATATAATTATCATATGCATTGCCTTCCATGAAACTATAAATTGTTGTAGGGTTTCTCACACTCCACTCCAAGATAAGATTAAGATGGTAGGATTTCTGGGTGTAAGACCATTTTGCATAATTTTTTATTAATCCCTGCTTAATAGATCGAACAACATATAATTAGCACATGCATTGCCTTCCATGAAACTATAAATTGTTGTAGGGTTTCTCACACTCCACTCCAAGATAAGATTAAGATGGTAGGATTTCTGGGTGTAAGACCATTTTGCATATCATTATTCTTTTCACTGGACATCATTCATGTTGTTGCAACAACTAGTTCCCCAAGGCTAGCTAGCTATAGGTAGAAGTGTCTTCCCAAAAGGTTTCAAATTTGGTGCTGGCTCATCTACTTATCAGGGGAATCGATGCTAGTTGCATGCACCTACGTTATTCATTACATTCAAAATTATGTAGCTCTCTACTTGTCTGTTGATTTTCTAGGTAGCATTGACTGTAAATTCTATTTTTTTTGTAGATCGAAGGAGCTTCCTGTGAGGGTGGAAAAGGCCCCTAACATCTGGATACATTCTCTCACATTCAAGGTTACGCTCAATCTGCATATAACTACAACATCACCAACATGAGGTGCAATGCCTTATTTGATTAATTGAATGTTAACAAAGGTAAAATTGCCGATGGTAAGAATGGCTATGTAATAAAAGTCTTATGCGGTCAATTCTCCTAAATCATTTAGCATGAAATGGAATGATGATTTACTCTTTAAAATATTTTGGACAATGCCTAAACATTTTGTACAATGCTTTGATTTGATTAATCAAGGAGGCGGTCAATTCCTCTAAATCATTTAGCATGAAATGGAATAATGATTTACTCTTTAAAATATTTTGTACAATGCCTAAACATTTTGTACGATGCTTTGATTTGATTAATCAAGGAGGCAGGGACTAGCTGCTATGCAGCTATTCTCCTTGTTTTTCGGAATGTGTGGCATTTACATGGTGTTTTGTATTAGAGTTTCAAATTTCTTCAACATATGTATTGAAGTGTTTTTTATTTCTATATTTCCTTGTTTAAAATCAAAGTGGTGACATGTCAATGATGGAGTTACACGGTGTTTAAAATGATTTATTTGTACTTCATGCTAGCAATTGATAATTATAACCTATATACATGTCTCCTTGTTTGGGTATGACATCTTCAAAGTGGTGACATGTCAGTGATGGAGTTACACGGTGTTTAAAATGATTTATTTGTACTTCATGCTAGCAATTGATAATTATAACCTATATACATGTCTCCTTGTTTGGGTATGACATCTTCAAAGTGGTGACATGTCAATGATGGAGTTACACGGTGTTTAAAATGATTTATTTGTACTTCATGCTAGCAATTGATAATTATAACCTGTATACATGTCATCAAGTAGATGTTATTTAAAAATGGATTTCAAATTTTGAAATATTACCTTTATTTAAAAATATATATTAGGATCTAAATTTTAATAAACTTAAATACATAGATAAACACCACAACTTGCAACCATTAACTAATAAAGTAGAGATACATATGTCAATATTTCATAAATTATATGGAGTATATGGGGAGTAACTTACCTGAAAGCTAAAAGAATCAACTTACCTATGGCACTCCAATCCTTGATTCCATGAGCCACAACAAAGTGTGGGGGATGACTCTCCTCCCAACCAACCCCTTAGTCATCATAACTAAGAGCCCCTGAGCCCTCAATCCACTATCATTCCATCTCTTCTCAGCTTTGTCCTCAAATTTCCCAAGCAAAAAGAGATGATCTTTTCTCCTTCTTCGTACTTATATAGAATCCATCCATGATAAAGAAATCGATCCCTAGGGTCCACTTGTCATTATGTGATTCTTTCTTTATCTTATTTTAGGGTTTTTCCATAAATTACCATTACTTGTTTTACCTCTTTCTTATATTACCCAAATATTTTTTTTAAGTACTTATTATGATCCCTTTATGATAAGTATTATACTTTGCTATTATTATTATTTATTTAATAATAATATGGGGTATGCCATACTCCCTCCCTTCAAGGAATTTCATCCCAAAGTTAATGTTGATTATGTTTATTATATATTTTTAATTAGCCCCCCATATCTTTTACAACACCCTCTGATGGACTAATATAAATCCACCTAAGTGACTAAAATAGGCATCAAAAGTACACATCACAACACCAAGGAAGTGCGAGTACTCTCTAGCTTTTCTTCTCGAATTTCAGAATCTTAAAGCCTCTCGGTCTATCCAGACCCCAAGGCTCGAGACCTCATCTACTCCAAAAGGCATCTGGATCAATAATCACATACACCAAGCATATCTAAAGGCTAACCTAAACTCCCTCCACAACTACCAAGTACAACCCCAGGCATCGAAGTCCAATCCCACAACACCACCAGTGAGTAACACTCCAACCATTCTTCAAGAATTTAACATCACAACTCTAATACAAGGCATACTAATTACTAGCATAGGTGTTTGATTGAGTTTTCCCCATCCCATAATGTGTTCCTTGTAATATTCTCCTTCATGGTTATGGGATCCCATGAGATTATCAAATAAAGTGACCCTCTCAGCCACTGGTGGAGTTCCTGACAATCACCACCTCAAAAAATGTAACCAAAACATTAGCTATAATAATAATATAAACATATTATAGAAATTATCCACATTCTAACCCTCTCATATCATCATATCATCACCACATGCTCACACATGTCATCATAAAACATCTTAGCATAAAATATTTCATGCTATTAAATGATGTCATCACATTAGGAGATACTATCATAAGAAATATAACCTCCACACATATTTATCAAAGACATAGTATTTCATCAAAAAAATTAAATGGAATCACATAACATCATGTGTAAATGTCATAGTATCTTAAGATAGCATAACATCATGAACACATAACACATACAAAGCATAAAATGTCATGGACATTCTTATCTTCATTCATCAACAAAATCGAGCCACTAGCTTGCATGATTATATATACCAGGAATACCAGCTATCACATCTAATCAAAACATCCATCTAGCATAGGGATATACTTGGTTAATTTTTTCATCCCAAGCTAACTCAACAAAGGATCATTAGCACTATGAGTGCCATGTGATCATCTCGATACCAATTATTTCATGATTATCATTTCCTCTTCTTTCAACAAGAAGGTTAAAATTTGACAAAATATGTATAGTCACCCTATCAATAAGTTAAATTTTCCACATATATTTTCACTGTATTACCATTCTTCCCCTCTTCTAGAGGCAACATCCTCATTGCAGAGTCCACAAAATAACCCCAATTTTACAACTCATATTTTAAACAATCATCATGATTTTGTGAATTTGAATTGATTTATTAATAATTCCCATGGAAAGCATATCTTTCAACTATTTTCCTTATCAAGAATCCTTCACTTAAACCTACAATACAAAAGCAATCAATGTGATGCATTTTCAAAATGCATTACATGATTATTACAATATATTTTCACCATCCATATTTGGCAATTCATAAAACACACCTCCTTTCCTTTTGGATCCTTCATTTCCCTACAATTCTCATCGATGGAATTAAACATGGAGCATCATAAGTAATTCATACTATAGGTATAGATAGTGAGATGATGGTTATTTTTATTTTTTTTCAACTTTGCTTAGTAATCCAAGGTTTGAATCTCAACTTTTGTGGAAAACACTTTTCCTTCAAACTTTTTTTTTTAATTGTTATGTGATAGGTGACGAGCCTTAATATTGATTATATCAAAGGCTCATCATATACACATTTTTTCATCGTGATATGACTACTGTTTGATTTTTGACCATATTTAATAGTAGTCATGATTACTTTTGTATGATTCCTAGTGAATAAGTTTTTGAGACATAATTTTATGTGTATAATACCTTTTTGATCTAATGCCTATGATAAAGAATGTGTGTAGCAATTAAGTAGGTTGAACCCACTAAGGAAAGGTGAATTCCAAGAATCAAGGGATACTGTCCCCCATCTATCTCTAGAGCACTTCCATTCAAGAATCAAGGGACCTTGTCCCCCATCTACCCCTAAAGTGATGCCAATTTACTAATGATCACTCCTTGCAAGCAACAATTTGAAAATCAGATGAAATTGACTAAGATATGTTGATTCCCCATTTTCCTCCTCAATTCAAGTGAATAGGTTGAGTTCTCAAATGTATAAATAAGACCTCTAGCATAGGGACAAGATAACTAAAATTCTGAATATTGTATTAAGTTTGGCTAAGAAGACTTTTTGTTGAAGACTTAGAGATTTTCTCTTGATGTACTATTGATTTTGATGAAATAAATATGACTATGCTCTTAGCTCATTATATTTTTTCCAAGGTTCCTTGTTCTTCTTGGGTAGGGCCCACTCAAGAGGGATTAAGGACCTTATTGCAATTTCTGTCTTTCTTGCATGTCAATGTGTTTTTAGTTAGTCTATCATTTTTATTGAAGATTAAGATAGTCATGCATGGTAATCTATGATTTCTATCAAACTATGATTAACTGTTGGATTCAACATGTCTCTTATAAAAAGGGTTGGAAGTCTATTACGATGCCCAAGGGTATCTTCTCAAGGCTCAAAACCTCTGTTTTACCTCATTATATTTTAGTATAGATTTGTCAATTCTTTGAATGATTTTTGCAAGTTTCTTAAGGCTCTTTTGGGAATCCTATAGGAGTTTCCTGTACGACTGTTACAGTTCCTGTAGAACTATTACAGTTCCTATAGTAACTTCCTATAGGGTTATTTTATCTCTAATTTTTCACTTTTCCTCAATCATCTTTTCATGAAAGTAGAAATAGTGAATAAGATAATATATGATTTGATGTTGACTCAAGGGTTAGGCATAAATTAGTTCATTTGGTCTATGCAATAGTTCAACTTATTTTATGCAAATTCTCGTCATGCACTATAATTAGTTACATGCTTTATAATCAGTTTACTCTTTTTATGGTTCAATATGATTTATTTCATACCAATAGATTAGATCTCCTCTATTGAAGATAGTTCAACTATTCTTTCAATTTGGTGTGATTTCATTCATGCAATAGTTCAAAGTCTTTTATGCAATTCAAATTCCTTGCACAAGTTATACTTAGATTCATGCATTTAGCCCCTTAGTCAATTTCATACCTATACTACTATCAATGCATTATGCATATACTTTTCACAACACCTCTTAATTTTGTACGAACCTTGGGTTGAAAAGTAAAGTAACAAGCCAAGGATACAATAAAATTATTCGTACTATTCCTTGGCCCACCATGTTTTGGCACCGTTGCCGGGGAGGTGCTAAAGATTTCACATCATTTTCATTTTGTTTTTTTTATGTGACTTGGAGAATTAGGAATGATACGTCAGTCACAAGGCTAAACTCACTATAGAATTTATGTAGTATAAAATCCCAAGTGATTTCACTTCAAGTGAGTATTTATAGCTCCTTGTCACATTCTTTGAATCTTAGGATTATAAAAGGAAAAAGTAAAAAACAACTTCATTTCATTTTCCTTTATGAATGACTCGACCTAGAGATAGGAAAAGATTTTTTTTACCAAAAACCCCCACTACCAAAACAAGTCCAAGTAATCCAGAAATTGGTCTTGAGACACTTGAAAGTTTCTTGAAAAGGGAAGATAGAGAATTTGAAAATATTTTAGAAGAAGTTCAATCCCCTTCACCTCATACCATGGCTAGTGAAGAAGAGATGGTAGAAGTATTCAATTTTCCCATACAGGAGACCAATGGAGAAACTAAGATGAAAAATATTAATCCTTATTCCTTGCCTCGTTTCCATGGCCTTGTTTCAAAAGATCCCGAAAACTTCTTGTTTGAGTTTGTAGTTATATGAAGGACATATGATTACATTACAGATAAAAGAAAGCTCAAATTTTTTCCCTCTACTTTGAAGAATTCAACTCTAATATGGTTCATGAGCCTGGAGGGAAACACCATCACAACTTGGTATTAAATGAAGAATACATTCAGTGAAAAATACAGAGACTATTGCAGAGAAAGAGATACAAGAGATGATATTTTCAGAATGACTCAAGGACCCGACGAATCTCTAGAAGACTTTGAAGAGAGATTTCAGCTAAGCTATAAGAGAGCTTAGAACTACACTCTATATGAGGATTCACTCAATCTTGTCTTACTCAGAGGAGTAAGAGAGGATATTATGGAAACACTAAATATCTTATCCAATGGAGATATCTACCAGATGGACTATGATGATATCAAACAAATCTTCAAAAACCATTCCATATCCTCAAGGAAGAAATGTATAAATGGTAGAGGAATGGTACCTCAATCTTCTAACCCTACAGTCCATATAAAAAATGAATTAGGAGGATTAATAGAATATATGAAAACTAACATTTTTCATTATTAATCCATGCAAATGGATACTTTATAGATCAAGAAGAAATAGGAGGAAGCAGAGAAGGAATTATCCATTTATTGCACTAATTGCACTAAGAGGCATCCTAGGAATGGATTCCCTTTATACCTTATAGATGTTTGTGGTATTTGTGAAGAATATCATCCAAATAAAAAAATTCCTTCTACATTTTAATTGTCAGGATTCAAATCTACATTTATAGGAGTAGAGGATAATGTGGAATCAATATGCTTTATCAATCAAATGAGACCTGGAGCACCGAGACCCTTCCAAACATGTTTGAACTTTAATCCTTCTCAAAATTTTGGTGCATATAATACACATATGTCTTCTCGACCTTGGTATAATACCAACCCATATCCTTGGACAATTCTAAATCCATGGCAAGCCAATGATAACCTATTCCTCCTCTATATCTATCATTTCCTAGCATTCCACAAAACCAAAAACCCCAGTGGAATCAACCTCCACAAGGATGGAGGCCCCAAAATTTTCAACAACCTGCATTAATGGATCCTCCTCCTCAAGTCAATAATGCTATCCAAAATATTTCTCCTCCTAGACAACCTAAACTACTTGCTCAACCTGTCCCCAATCCAAATAACACGCATGTTCAACCTGTGTGCAACAATGAAACAACATATCATGCTTACTCCTTGGATGTACATGAGATTAATCTTAGATCAGAAAAAAGTCTTACAAAAACAACCAAAACTCATAAAATATGTAGAACCTAAGAAATATGATATCTTACCACAACCACAAACGCCACCTTATCTTGAAATACTAAATGAAAAGAAAACCTATACATCTAAAGAGAGAAATTTTAGGAGAGCTCAAGAGTCTGTGTGTGAAGATACCTCTCTTGCAAGCCATCAATGATGTGCCCATTTTTAATATATTTATCAAAGAACAATGCATCAAAAGGCCAAGGAGAAAAAGAAATGACACCCCTACAATAAATGTTATAGGACAGCTAGCTGACCTTATGTTTGGAAAGTTAATTGTACCTAAGTACTTGGATCTAGGAAGCCCTTTAGTAAATGTACACATCAAAAACACCTTGATAAAAAATACTCTCATAGATTTAGGAGCTTCCATAAATGTTATGAAAAAAGATACCATGTTAATAATAAAACTTCAGTGGTTCTTAAGAGACACTCCCACTATCCTCCAACTTGAAAACATATCCATATTCAAGCTTGAGGGAATGTTGGAAGACATAATACTCTCTATTGATTCTTCATAATATCCTACTAAATTTTTGGTCCTCCAAACCAAGTATAAATTCAATGGGTACCCTCTTATATTGGGGAGGCCTTAGACGACCACAAAAAATGCATACATTGGTTGTAGGGAAGACAACATGACTATAACTGATGGTTAATCCCAAAAATAGATTGCCCTTTATCCCCCTACCCGACCATTAATAATAGAAAACCTTCCAATGTGGGTAGAAGAAGAAGAAGACTTGGTCCAAACTATTTCCTATCCTAATATACACAATTAGCATAGCCTTGGCCAATAACAAAATTGATGAGGACACCTTTCTTTTAAATTTTTTGCAAAACCAATATCTTGCAGATGTGAGAATAGAAGGGATAAATTATGAAATCAAATATGAAATCTATGCTGATAAGAAAATAGAAATATGGGAAGAACTATTCATAGCTGAAATTGAAGATCCCTCTGTCAAAACCACAGAGAACAACCCTGCAAAAACACTCAAAATCAACACAAAGCTTACCAATCAACAAGAACATAAATGATTAGATGTGCTGAAAACAAACATTGAATCCTTTGCATGGGATTATAAGGATATGAAAGGCATCCCTCCTTCCATTTGTACTCATCGTATTTATATCAAGGAATGCTGCAAACCTATTAGGAATCCCCAAAGAAGGATGAGCCTTGCATTGAAAGACATAGTTAAACAAGAATTGCAAAAAATGTTGGATGCTAGATTCATTTATCCAATTTTAGATAGTGAGTGGGTCTCTCCCCTATTTGTTGTCTCGAAAAAGAATGGGAAATGGAGGATATGTGTGGATTATTGAGATCTAACCAAAACTACAAGGAAATATCATTTTCCCTTACCCTTCATTGACCAAGTCTTGGATGTCCTAGATGGTAAGGAATATTTCTCATTCTTGGATGATTTAGTGGAACTCTAAAGCCAAAATTTAATACTTTCTAACCTCCATTGGCAGAAAAGCACCAAAACATTAGTCATTTACATCATTAATCATACATTTTTCAGCCTGGGTGTGATTAATTATCCATTCTAAGGTTTCTACGTAGGGTAGAACTGGGGTTCTGGACGCTACCATGTACAAGGATGATAATTAATATTCCGAAAGACCTGGTCGTCCAAGATTCTCACTTTTGGATCGCTATGCAGAGTGAATTAAGGAAAATCATCATGGTGAATTTTATTGTAAAGTTCAAGCCAAGTGGGCATAAGTATCTTGGATGCCATGCTTGTATCCTTATCCCTATAGAGTGATGGTGAAGCTGATGATTTCTTCTACGACATTATGATTACCAACTCCAACTTGGGCATGAGTTCTGATTCCTTGTCAGTAGTAGGACTAGAAGACTCTCGAACCAAAAAATTCTTCACCTTTGGAGGCTTTGGAAAATAACGGGTTGTTGGTCTCTGAGGAGGCATTTTTTCCTGTAGACAACAACTTGATTCATTTCTATATTTGTTGAAAACCTTTGAGAGGAAAAAAATTATCATAAATACCTAAGAGAGAAGGATTGTTCCAGTTTAGTCTTTACTAGTGCCGAGATTTATAGAAAGCACGACAATAGTTAGCTTGAGAGAAACACTTAGTTACTTGAGAATTCTTCATAACAAGAGGATTTCAACTGCTATATGCAAACAATGATAAGCTAACCAAGCCACATTGAATTAAAATAATGTGTTTCCACTAGTCCCATCCATATTTACCATGGTCGAGTACAGCAAAATCCTTACAGATATTCAAGGATTAACTACATTGTCAACACCATAACTTGGAGTTAATGCGCTACACAAATCAGTGGTGTGAATGGATGTTAAGTTGGTCTCACAGTGATTTCAAAAAACAATGGGTTGGCGTACATGATTGATATGATCAAGGATTGGGGAAATTCTCTTGTTCTAATATTTGAATGATGAATGTTGATGTTTGGTTGTCGATACCGGCGTGAAATATTTATATGCTTGCGTAACTTCTTATGGAAAATTTTTCGAGGTATTGACATGGATTGCTCGTCATGTTGTTTGAATTTCGGGGCTTCCCTCAGTTAACGTGACTAATTCATGTAGGTTGAAATTGTGGAAAGGAGTGTCACATGGACGACCCAGATTGAATGTGGAGGTAAAAAAAGTGAAAAAATGGACGACCCATAACACAACAAATTACACCATTAATCGGTCATCGACGAAAGTGTTGGCATGTAGAAACAACCAGTCTTGGGTTCTAATTCGCCGATGCCGATGAGCTGTCGGCCATTGACAAGTAGCAAGTTTATGTGTTAAAAGAATAGTTCCATGATCTTGGTTTGCCGACACCGATGGGATATCGGTGATTGATGGTTGAAAGCTCACAGGTCATAACGTAACCATGCTTACCAACTTGTCGACAACTGATGTAACATTGACGCTAGTTCTTTCCAACTTTGACTATTTCCTTGTGACCTTTTTTGTCATCACGTTTAGTGCCTCAATGGTTGATGTGAATTTTTTGTGGTGACCTGGAGCTTGGCATGGTATGCATAACGTGACTCAGATGATGTGGCTTGACAACATGGCTCGATGTCTTGGCTTACCCGGGTGACATGGTGAGGTTTCATGTTTTGTAGTTGATGACATGTCAGTGATGACGTGGCTGGTAGAATGGTGATATGAGTACTTGTGCGGTGAACGATGTGATGAGGTGATGTTTAAAATGATGAAGTGGATTCACCTCGTGATAAAATCGAGTGAAGTTTACCCTAGGGAATCAACGACTGAGATGCTCTTTTTTGGGGTCATAAACGAACAATCACTATTTTGAGCATGTATTATACATCAACATCGACGATTGGCTTACCTCCATATATTTTTTGAGTGTTCGATGTTGGGCACTGATCGCCAATACTGGTCGGTGTCAGTAAATCTCTTCACTCGATTACCTCATTTGCGCAATGTATGTTGGCATGATCAACACCCAATGTTTATCAGCATCGAAGCTCTCAAGGGGTGACCATTGAACATTGGGAACAATCAAGTCTCAATAGGAAATTCGATAGTTTTGAAAGTATTAAGCGTTGAAAACCTCCCTTTTCATCATCTAAACCACCTAGAATTCTCTCCTTCCTGGTGATAATTCTGTATTAAGCTAGAGACTTGTCAAAGGTGGGAGGAAACACAAAAAAAACATAAAATACTTCAAAGCTCAATTGTGATCATGTGAAAATGAAATTATAAGGATGAAATCAAAAGTGGTACCCTAAAATTTCAGAAAATTTGAGGGTGTGTTGAGTGCTCAATAGAGTTTTCATTACCTCGGATGGGGTGCTACCCAATGCATAATGCTCATGAGTCACCACAAAACACTTATACCACTCGCCACCTGGCTCATCATTTCATGGGAAAGTAATGTAGATGGTGTTTTTTTGTGGTCGCCACTTTAAAAAATTCAAGGATCACTATATTCAATTCACTCTTACTCCAAGGGATTGTCGTTGATCAGTACAAGGACGGTTGGTGTCACTTACTCCAGGTACAAGCTGATTAATATGGCATTAACAACCATGAAGTGGACAAGAGGAGAGGAATTAAACATGCCCAATGTTGGGGGGAATAGTTATTCTATTTGGGTTCTCTTTACAATGCAGTGTAGTAGGAGAGAAAAATGTTGGATTGACGCCATTCACATATGGGAGCCCTCCACATTTGTGCTTACTATACTAAGACAACACGATCATTCAAAGAGGGGAAGGGGGGATCATATTCTAGTGGGTTGACCTATTTCCTTGGTCATAGGCAGTGATATTTCACACAGTCATAAAAAGAGGTCTATAAGATCTTCATCTCATAGCTCGACTCACCAACAAGAAATTACTCATACCTCCTCTAGGTGGGGTTGCAAATTAAAATGGTTTGATAGTAGAGGGCCAAAATAAAATCCTTCATGGGTTGGACTTATTCAAAAATCCCATAACCCATCTCTCATCATGGTCACTCTCATAAAACTCAGGAAGCTACATCTTCAGGACCTATAAATACTTGTCCATACGAAGCACCCTCCTCTGACAAGTGCAACACCTTCACAGAGGAGGATTCCTAGCATATTTTTGAAGCCTTGTCCAATCTTCAACAATTGATTTTTGAGCTGCAGAACAAGGTTCACGATGTTCAATTCCACCTCGAGCTCATAGAACAACACATATATTTGGAAACATATGTGGATACTGAGCGAGATGCTTCTTCAACTCTTTCGACAGTTGGAGCAGTTACACCCATCCTCCTTCCTTTGGGGAAAAATTGACATCAAGATTGATGGACACCATGTTTAAACTTTTGGTTACTAGCTTTTCCATTTGATATCGGCCCAAGTTTCTCAATATTTATACTAGTTTAGGAGCTAGGATTATACCAAAGACTCATGTTTTATTTTTGTACTTGGGTTTGTTAGACAACCTTTTTCTAATCTTAGTTTCTTGGATTTGTTACAATTCAATGAACACATGAAACACAGTTAAAAAAACTTAGCTGGAGGAGAGTTGGTTTCCCATGGTGGCGAATCTGTATCCAACATCATTTTGTAACAATTTTACATGGAAGGTAATTTATAGATCACTTACTTACAAAAAAAACCCAGAGTTTTCAATAAATTTTCAGAACATCCAAGAACAAGAATATGTATCAAATGTGAGAGGCTTCGTGTTCAGGGTTAATGAATCATCTATAAATATTGTGTCTATCCTACCAATGGGTCTTCCTTGGGATAAGGAGGAAATAAAATAGGCTATCAATGCTAAGAAGTCATTTTTTCACCCAAATGAAAAAACTCAAGAAGATAAAAATGACATAAAGAGAGAAATCCTCCCTCAACCTTGGCCAAAAGTGGCCTATCACATAATCAAATATGTGACGTATGAGGGAGTGATGAATGTTTTGTATGCTTATGATTTCAAGATTCTCCATCAACTTAGACATTACCCCAACCAAGAACCAAACAACAACTTGAGCCTCCCTTATTTTCTCCTTCAATCTTTGAAGGAGATGAGCACCAAGGTAAAAAAAGGGAAATCATGAGTTCTTGGCACACCACAAGCTTATCAAATTAATAGTATAATATTCCTTAAGAAGTGTGAAACACATAAATCTATGGGTAGATTTTGTGGACATGGATCAGTAGGCATTCTTGGAGGTACAAACAGAGATGAGCCAAGAGGAAAAGGAGAGGGATGATAAACTTAAGAAGATAACCAAACCTAAGCCCTCAAAATAGCAGAAAAATAAGAATCAAAAGTTAGAGGTGGAAGAAAAGGAGGTGGCTGACACCTTGAAAATACTGAGAACCCCCTCTGCTAGCCCACTAAAAATCACAAGTGCTAAACATGTACAAACTAAAAGGAGAAGGTTCTACAAGGTTAGGAAGAGTTAAAACAAGGGTATCCCAAATCTAATTACACCAGTCTCCACTACAACCCAAGTTGAGGAAGTGAAACACTCCTCTATCCCAGAGGAATTAAAAGAGTCCAAAGGAAAGGCACCCCAAGGAGAGACAATAACCACATAAGAGAAGCCACTACCAATTGAAGGAACTTCCAAAACTAAGACTCTAGTGGAAAAAATTATTTATGGCACCTTGCTACAATTGGAAAAATCCAAGGTTGATGTTATAAAGTGGAAGAGGATGGCAGAAAACAAAAAGGGAAAATATAAATAATAATCCATTGAAGAAATGGAGAAGAAAATTAAACACATGCAAGAAAAATTTCAGATCATGATGATGCAAAACATTGAGTACATTTAGAAATTAAAGGTGGAAAACTATAAACTAAAACAAAAATTAGATGAAGCAAGGAGAGAATTGGTTGATAGGAATGAAAAGATAGAGATCATGGAAGCTACAATAAATACAATAGCTAAGGATTCATTGGAAATGTTGGAGTGAAGACAACCTGCTAGGGTATACATGTTGTTCCTCAATGAACAATAGCACAAAAATCAAATTTCAAACTTGGCCCAACTAGTAAAATACAACCTAGACACACCCAAGGATTTATTGGATGCATACCAAGGATGTAGCATGGAGGAAAGGGAATTAATGTGTGAGTTTTACTTACACAACATCATCCTCCCACACCCCCACAAGTGGAACCCAAATCCATATATGTAGGGTATGTTCATATGATGGCATTTGCATCTTGGTTAAGACACAAAGAGATGAGGGTAACATAGATAAAAAGGTACAAAGGGGATGCATTTCAAAGCCCATTATGGGTCAGAGCTGAAGCATCTAGGTTGGGGGATGTCATAGCAAGCCATAATAGCCTCTCCATAGACAAAGAAATATCACCCATATGGACAACCAAGTAGAGAGAGGAAATGGCCCACCTAGATAATACATTGAGACTCTTGGGAGAAGAGGCAACATAAGCTTGCCACAGAAGGTGGCACTCCTTGCCTGACAACCTATAGATTAGAGAACCTCACTCCCCCAATGCTCTACAACTTACCTTATTAATATCACCTTGGTACAAGGAGGCATTAAAGAAATTGAAAACAAAGTGGATTGGAATAAGAATGAACCCTCCTCCTCTTCTTCTTGTAGCACCAATGGCCAACCTCAATAAGGAAAATGAAGAAGAGGAGTGGGCCAAGATGGTGAAAGTAAAATGGTACCATGTGTAGTAGTCCACCACAATATATGTAGCATGGGATATAAGGTAGGAACACAATGAGTAGAATACTAGTAGGCAACAATAGGATGTTGGACAATAACATTAGGAAGAAAGGAAACAACCTAACAATGGACATGAAATTAGTGGACAACAACAATAATAGCGAGAACAAAATTTTTCTTGCACAAGGATATGCGATATTTCAGTTGGGGGGCGATGATGAGCCTCAATATTTCCTATCTCAAAGGCTCATCATAGACACACCTTCAACATGATATGACTAATATTTGCTTTTTGACCATTTTTAATAATAGTCATGAGTAATTTTTTATGATGCTTAGTGAATAAGTTTTTGAGGTGGAATTTTATGTGTATAATACCCTTTTGATATAATTCCTATGATAAAGAATGTGTATAGAAATTAAGGAGGTCGAACCCGCTAAGGAAAGGACAATTCCAAGAATCAAGGGACCTTGTCCCCCATCTACCTCTAGAGTGTTTCCATCCAAGAATCAAGGGACCTTGTCCCCCATCTACCCCTAGAGCCCTGCCATTCATTGCAAGAAACAACTTGAAATCAGATGAGATTGGCTGAGATATGTCGATTCCCCATTTTCCTCCTCAATTCAAGTGAATAGGTCGAGTTCTCAAAAGTAAAGTTAAGACCTCTAGCATAGGGAGAAGAGAGCTAAAATTCTTAATATTGTATTAAGTTTGGTTAAGAATACTTTTTGTTGAAGACTTGTAACTTTTCTCTTGATGTACTATTGATTTTGATGAAACAAACATGACTCTGCTCTTAGCTTATTAGAGTTTCTCTAAGGTTCCTTGTTCTTCTTGAGTAGGGCCCGCTCAAGAGGGCTCAAAGACCTTGTTGCAATTTCTCTCTTTCTTTCATGTCAATGTGTTTTTAGTTAGTCTATCATTTTTCTTGAATATTAATATAGTCATGCATGGTAATCTCTGATTTCTGTCAAATTGTGATTAACTGTTGGCTTCAACAAGTCTCCTATAGAAAGGGTTGGAAGTTTATTGGTATGCCCAAGGGTATGTTCTCAAGGCTCAAAACCTCAATTTTACCTCATTATATTTTAGTCTAGCTTTGCCAATGCTTTGAAGGATTTCTACAAGCTTTTTAAGGCCCTTTTGGGTATCATGTAGGAGTTTCTTGTAGGACTATTACAATTCTTGTAGAAATATTATAGTTCCTATAGAAACTTCATGTAGAGATGTTTTAACTCTAATTTTTCACTTTTCCTCAATCAATTTTCATAAAAGTAGCGATAGAGAATAAGATAACATATGATTTGGTGTTGACTCAAGGATTAGTCATAAATTAGTTCATTTGCTCTATGCAATAGTTCATCTTATTTTATGAAAATTCTTGTCATGCACTATAGTTCCATGCTTTATAATCAATTTATTCTTTTCATGGCTCAATATGCATTTCGAGTAGGAAGGTAGAATTTTATGAAGGCAATAAATTACAGAGGCTCCTTAATTGTATAAAATACCATCTTCATTTTCCAAGTAATGGTTAGATCAATAAAAATATGAACCAAATCAATACACATTCCAATAGCCAGTGGCCAACACATTCATGAAAGAATTACCGTGGAGACTCACTAAATGGTAGGAAGTCCATATTAATTTCCAAATAATACTTAGATTGATGAGAAATACAAACCAAAACAATAGAAATTACAAAAACTTATTTTCAAAACATAGCGCTTTCCCATGAGGATTTTCAAAATCATTTCGAGCGAAAAACTTGAGCTCTATAATTAAATTTCGATCATTTAGATCTCTATATGCTTTCAAGCCTTGAGCTATAGGGGAAACTGCAAGAGGAGGGGATAACTCAATGAGATATTATATATGACATAACTACCTATTCAAGATCGAAGAATTCTCATAAATAAATGAAATTAACTCTTTGCGCAACAAGGATAAGTATAAGTATGTACATTAATGGAAACTAGAAAATTTCCGTCAAACAATTTTGCAAAAAACCAACATCTAATAGACTTTTATTAACATTCGCCAAACTGGCCAAGCCTGGCCATCTCTGAAACAATGTTGTTTCAACAACTTCCAGATTTATGTTAAATACAAGTGTTAATTGCAAGGGGAAATATATGAATGATATGTTAATAAGGGAAATAGCTGTGAAGCAGCTAGTCCCTGCCTTGAAAAATTTGAATTAACAAAAATTTAACAAAAAATTGAATTAAGATTTGAATTATTTTGGAACAATAGTTTTTTCTCTCCAACTCACAGAGTTTGAAGGATAATGGATTGTGGTAATATGATTTTTCTATATTTATATGAATCAGGCATTAATATTTATAGTTTTAAAAAATGATAATAATATTTAAAAAAAAAATTAAACATTAATAAAATAAGAATTTGTAATCATTTTCTCAACAACTCAGAGTTTGACAGATAATGCACTGTGATAATATGATTTTTCTATATTTATATTGATAATCTGTGTAGCATTAATATTTATAGCTTTAAAAAAATATAATAATAATTAATAAAAAAAATTAAACATTAATAAAATAAGAATTTAATCAGAATTTTTAATCATTTATTTATAGATTTATTTATTTATTTTTTTTATAGCTTTCGAGACCCTTTTTCAACTTGCCCAGGAAAACACTTTTTGATTTTTTGGATGTTAGTTTATTATTCTTATGAGTAGGATATGTGCCATTACCAAAGGAAAACCGACATACAACTGCCTGCCATTAGCAAAGGAAAGTTGACATGCAACTGCCGTCACATGTAAAGATTAACTATGACGAGTGTATATGTGTCGTTAACATGCATGGGTTTTCCATGTTAGGGGGTGTAATAGTTTAATGCAATTTAATATGAGGAATGACACCTGCACACAAAAACCAGGGGATCTCACGTACTCGCCATTGCAGGAAATAACACCAAAGGGTGAAGAAAACCATGCTATGTTTGTTGTTTAATTAAGCTCACCTGCACAGACTCACTGGGACCCATCTTCTAGCAGATCCCTCAACATCATTGTTTCTCTATCGCCACTAATATTAAGGTTTCTACAATTTCTCCCATTCAATATGGCAATTTCAGTGTCTTTTCCATGTTCTTGGTGTAGGTAGGACTTAATGATCGGAGAGATGCTCTCTCTTTATATACGTGCATATATCTAAGAATATGTCTCACTAAGCTTTGAAGGACATTTTAGTTTCATAATGGGAGAATGGATCATAATAGAGTTGTTGTTGTTGTGATGCTAGTGTGCTTTGTCTTCACGGTGGCCACTCTAGCTGTAGATTCAACAAATCTTATTCCAAGCGACATTCCATCCGAGATCTCATGTCTATAGTTTAGTGGGAAGATTAAGTTATCATTGGACCTATCAGGACTTAATGGTTGGACTTGAATTCAGAAAGAACATAATATCAAATCTCCCATAGCTCAATTGACATGGTTTTACACACATTTTTGTTTTTGTAAGTTTCAATACTTGATATCACCTTCTGTAACAAAAACATAAATGATAGGGTTATTCGTAGGCGGGTTTGATTCCAAATGCTTGTTAGATAGATAATCCAATTCATGCTCAAAGTTTTGTAGCACTTCACAAGGAATCTCATCTCTTGCCAAAGCAGGATACACCGTCAATGCCATGTTGTTGATAGAATAGCTTTGGCACTCTTCATGTTCGAACAAGGAATTCATCTTTTCATAGATTGCAACGAATATCTTCTGGTTCTTGATGAAGCCAAGAAAAACAATCCTTTTCCCTTGACAACAATTGATTTCGATTTCAACACTCCACTCAGGAATTGTTATCCTACCTTTGAGTAGACTGCAAGCATTTCCACCTTTGAGTAGACTGCAAGCATTCATCGTTCACATAGACCAACTGGAATGACCATGGCCATATTTGCGACCTCAGGAATGATAGAACTTTTAGTCCACATCACACTTGAACTCAAAACCTGAAAGGCCATCTTGAAAAACTGAGACCACGGAGGACCTGAGCAATTCCAATCTTGGTCAATTCTCTACCTCTTTATCTTTTGAGAGTAAAAACCAACAACTGGAAGGGAATGAAGTGTAACCACTCGGTAAACTAGATCATTAGCATCATCGACAGGGATTGGATCTTTATCTTCGTCTGGACCAGGAATAGACTCTGCATTTGTAGGTTCCAAGTCTACAAATGGATCTTGATCTCTAACGGGGTAACGAACTAACTTGGCCCATAGACTATATATGTTTGTATAAGTCGTAGTTACTCGGCCGAGGTCTCTTCAGCCTTTGGGTGGACCCCCATTCCGACAACTAGTCTTTGTTTACTCCCTCCAAAGTTTAAGTCTTGGTTGTACTCCCAAAGGGGGCCTTTGGAGAGGGAGATCAATGTCTACCTTTTCCATATGAGATAGTTAGTGATGGGATCTCCCTGTTCCTATGGTCTTAAAAAACTAAGGCCACGTCATGACCAGGCTATGGCTCCTCTCATCCACACGATGAGGAGGGGTTTACAAGGTTTATGGAGGGCCTGAGCAAAGAGAGTGAGTTTGGATTGGAGAGGTTTACAAGGTTTATGGAGGGCCTGAGCAAAGAGAGTGAGTCTGGATTGGCACATCCATGAACTGGCTGCTATGGGCCATCTGAACTTGGATGGATTCTCTTCAACTCAATGGAGAATGGAGAATCATATCTAGGTAACCTAATCCATTTTATTTTTACAATTATGTATAGGAGAAAGACTTCCTGCAGAGTTATACTTACAGCTAGTGAAGGCTTCTGATAGACCACACACCATACGAGAAATCATTTTGTTTTTACAGTTTTGTACAATAGAAAGACTTTTTGCAAAGTTATAGTTTTTGCAGAGTTATAGATACAGCTAGTGAGGTCATGACAACTATAAGGTAAGAACTTGTACTCTAATATTTCCATTAGAGTTTGAAGAAATCGTTAAGGTATAGAAAACTAGATATTTATCTGTTGCAAATTAGGGTTATGAATGTNCTATACCTTAACGATTTCTTCAAACTCTAATGGAAATATTAGAGTATGAAGAAATCGTTAAGGTATAGAAAACTAGATATTTATCTGTTGCAAATTAGGGTTATGAATGTCGTAGAGCTTTAATTCTTTCTTTTTCCCAGTCTAGCTTCAAATCTCTCTATCTCCCAGTGACATCGATTCCTCCCATAGTGCCTCCTCTGCTGTAGAGATGTGGTTTTCTTCTACAACAAATGAAATAGGTGGGTAAATGAAATAGGTGGTAGCTTTCTGTAGAGTATGCATGCAGTTAACCACGCTGCAACTAACTCGACTGCAACAATTCCTAGCTATTTTTAAAATTTTGAATTTTTAAACAATTTATAATGTCTGACAAATAGGGATAAAAATTTCAACATACCAGGGTTAATTAAGTCACATCACAACCCGTGACCCAATCAAAAAATTAAAATTACCAAATTGAAAAATATAAAAATTGTTTATGTTTTCCAAAATAATAAAAATAATA
>JASDQU010011448.1:9141-52016 GCA_032191745.1 Picea mariana | reverse complement strand
AGCAGAAGAGAAACCCTACTCTTTTTTTGCCTCCCCATGTTGCCACCCAGGCAAAGACATAGGGAAGCAAATGGGAGATGGGATTCTATCAACTTGTTTTGACCTAGGATGATAAACTCATGGTCTCACTTCACTATCGAGACCCGAAAGAATACTTCCATCTACGAGCTTGGCTCAAATGTGCTTCCTTTCAGATGCAGTGTCGAACGACTCAAGATGCCCAAAAAGCATCAGCTCTCCCTGAAAAGAAGGTGATCCAGCCGCACCATCCAGTACGGCTACATTGTTACGACTTCACTCTAGTCACTAGCCGAGCCTTCGGCATCCCCCTCCTTGTGGTTAAGGTAATGACTTGGGGCATGGCCAGCTCCCATAGTGTGACGGGCGGTGTGTACAAGGCCCGGGAACGGATTCATCGCCGTATGGCTGACCGATGATTACTAGCGATTCCGGCTTCATGCAGGCGAGTTGCAGCCTGCAATCCAAACTGAGGCCAGGTTTTTGATGTTAGCTTGCCCTCGCGGGGTTGCGATCCTTTGTCCCAATCATTGTAGCACGTGTGTCGCCCAGGACGTAAGGGGCATGATGACTTGATGTCATCCTCACCTTCCTCCGGCTTATCACCGGCAGTCTATTCAGGGTTCCAAACTCAATGATGGCAACTAAACACGAGGGTTATGCTCGTTGTGGGACTTAACCCAACACCTTACGACACGAGCTGACGATAGCCATGCACCACCTATGTCCGCGTTCCCAAAGGCACTCCTCTCTTTCGAGAGTGGTATTTACAGTGGTTGTTTCAAAACATTGAATAGATGGAGGAAAATGGTAGTTTTGCAAAACTTGTCACAACAGTTGACATGTATTTCACAAAAACTAACATATGCCTTTTGCATAAAAATACCTTCAACATAAAAATAGATTTTAAATAGTGTGATTAAAATATTTATTGGTTTAAATCTACTTTATATTTGAATCTATTAACATTCAACATTCAGAGAGGATAATTTTTTAGATGGTAATTTATAAATATAATTTATTTATATTTAATTAAAAATATATATAACAGAAAATTAAATCCCTTTAAAATTTCACCAAAATTTTATATAAAAAAAATATCGTTTCTTCACAATATTATCACAATTTTATATAAAAAAAAATTACCGTTTCATATTTATATTAATTTATCTTATATAAATAAATTCAAGTCTTTCAACCACTTTAACTAATTTACAACCAAATCTACAAAATAATAATTCTCTCACAATAGTTCATTTGACCTCTTCGTAATGATGGGCTACATGTAGTGATCTCCTGGTCTCCGTAGTAACAATTGGAATACATGTAGTGGTCTCCTGGTCTCCGTAATAACAATTGGCATATACATACATGAAGATGTAGAGTAGCCTTGACAAGTATCCTCACAAGTGGAATCTTATAAACCAATATAAGCTTATCTTGATGGCTTGCACTTTTGTTTAATAACTTGGAAAGCTCCAATTTTGTCCCTTTCAACATTATGTTAACTCGGCGAATATAATATACTAAGAACCTATGTGGTTACAACTGAATTTGTACTTTTTAGTGAAATTGTTCTGAATAGTAATCAACATCCGGGTACTCTTCCTATAATTTAGGTATGTTTTTCCTCTAATTTAGGTATAGAAGTTAGGTTTACTTATTTTTACAGTGTCTACAATTTTTTGGTATCTTATATATATTTCATGCACAAATCGACAGGGACATAGCCACTTGTGGCACTTGTTTTTATTAATGTATTCTAAAATTTGATGAATTTTAAATACCAAAAGATTAGATATTATTTATTGAATGTTTTACTTCTAGATAATTTGGACCTCGTAATAGTAATAGTTATTGGATCTTATAATATAATAAAATTGTTAATAGTTGTGACTTTATTAACTATTTCTATTCATGAAAGAAGGAAAGTGGTGACTAGTTCTTTCTAATAATCTTTGGCTAAAGAAAAATTAGATGGAATAGTTCAAGAGTATTGACTTCTTATGATTATCATAGAGTTTTCAATCAATGTGACTTTACAAACTAATTTGTGTTTGAGATCAATAAGAACCTAGAAAAGTGCTTCCACCTCATGATGATACTCATTCCAAAGCATATTCCTAAGTCTTTTCCTCCTCGAGGATTGTAGAGAACCTTATCCCAATTAAGAAAACAACATTAAAACTATGCTTAGTGGCACGCTATTTTTAAACATATTATTTTGTAGTGTTTTCATTCTCTAAAATCACAATCCTCCACAATTTTTTTTAATTGAAGAAATGAATTCATATTCTAATCTAGTTCGGTATATAATGGATGAACACCATTGTCATAAATTTTATTATATATATATATATATATATATATATTCAATTAAATTTTTTATTAATTTAATTTCAAAGATATAATTAAATTATACAATCTTTAATTAATTACTTTATAAATCTTAATTTAAATCCTTAACTCTTGAAGTGTTCAATCCTTTAAATTTAGGGTATAATTTGTCCCATATATTTATTGAGAATAAAATTCTATCTACCAAACTAGTGATGTGATATAAGTTCATGGATGTTATTTTTCACATATAAAACAAAGACTATAAGCGAGATATTATTGTTCTCGTCAATATTTTGGATATACTTCACATCAAAGATTTATCACATTCAAATTTAGATCTACCAAGTTGCATGTCTTTTTAATTACGTAAAACAATTTAGTCATTTCTATTATGGTAGAAATTTAGTAGATGACGATGAAATCCATCTCAACCCTCCATCTCTTCATCCCTCCATTTTTCATCTTTGCAAAACATGTATTCTTGCAGTGATTTTAGGCAACGTGTTCTACCAGTCGTTAGAATCGGCCTCACTTCACTTAGTATTTGAGAGATAAATGGTTCGAGTCCTTTCCACGAGCTGATGGGGTGGATTCTTAGTTGTGAGTGTTGTTCCAAGGTTTAAGGAATGAGTGAGGAGAAACTAACAAAGTAGAGAGAGAAAAGCAATTTGTTGAGCACTATTGATACAATTAAAAGAAGTGCAAATATTATTACTCAAGAGTATGCCATTTGTTCCTTCTATTATGTAAAATTTTATGTGCAATATACACTCAAATAGGTACTGGTGCATTGGGTTGTATTGTATATGAAGCATACAATCAAATAGGAAGCGATGGTTTGGGTTGGGTTGTATTCTCTAGTTTGATATGTTTGGCTTGGTAGAGATGATGGAAATTTTCAAGGTAAACATGGTTAACTACATCAATATCTAATATGGAGACTTATGGTGGAGTGGGATAACAGTGCACCAAACAAAGTTCTTAAAATGAGGTCCAATGGAAAAGGTAAGGTTGGTCTTGACCTAGTGAAGATATTAAGTAGGTAGGGTGAGTGCTTATGAGGAGAGACAAGGATTTGATCATGGCTAAACAGATGATTCTCTTTTGACTATCATTATCTAGAATGAGGTAAGTTATGTAATACTTAATCTAACCATTACATATAAAAAAGAATTATCAAATTGTAAGGAAATAATCATATGCCATGATGACTAAGACTAAGCAAAGGAGATTTTTAGTGGGGTTATTTACCTCTATTAAGGATGCATTTTAGAGAGGAGAAGATGGCGAAATGTCTAGTTCAAAAAATAATGTTTTTGCAAGGTTTTAATGTATCATTGTGAAACACTTATCAACAAATGATCTCTTTTATTATGTAAGGTTCAACAATAACCTAGGCATTGAGGAAGAGACGATGGGGTTTTGGCTAAAGGTTGTGAGGTGGGAGGATTGTTCCAAAATCTTGTGGATATAACTAAAGAGAATGGTTTCTTGTTCAATTTGTGTTGAGTTGCAAAGGAAGATCGTTGAAATACAAGAGAAAAAGTAGAATTAGTAATAATAGCCCCTTCGAGACACAATGAAGGTAATAAGCTATAATTAAATTTTATAATAAGTATCTATTTTTCATTTGAGATGGAAATATAGACTTGAATTTTGGAAAAGAGTTTAAAGTATTGTTGGACTATCTGTCCCGAAAAAAGTTGAAGTTGCCATGAGCATGCTCAAAGACCTTCACAGTAACCAAGTGGATAAAATCACACTCATAGAGTTGCACAAAGGTTAGGCCATGTGGTTATTGGTTTGGTGTTGGTGGGTGTCACTGCATCACCATTAATTTGATATAGAAAGAGGAATTTCCTTCATCTTTAAGACTAATAAGCACTAAGCCCTTTTAAATGAAAAACTACCAAAGTGATCATTGGTTGGTTCAATCATGTTTGATTGCGTGTTGAAATACGCATACATTGCCATGATCAAGGAATCCACTTGCTCTACATCAAATATGTGAGAAAACTTGTTGAGAATCATGCATGAATAGCAGTGTAATCTGTGATTGGAGGTGGACTCGCCCTAATAATACTCTATATTCGTAACTCCCACCAACATAATGTGTGATTGAAAAATTTGGGCCTATATATCTAGTACTAAGGTGCCTGGGTGGGAGATCTTGCATTGTCATTCTTCTAGTTAGGAGCCATTCCAACCTTTGTGAACAAGGGTGTATAGTATTGTACAATTGTATTATAGAATGTGTAATGCTAGAAGTAAGGACTATAAAAATCCATGGTTAATGGGATTGAAACCTAATGCTACTATAATTTATTTATTTTCGAATTGAGGAATCAAATCCTTACTTATGAAAAGATACAAAAGCCTATAAAGGGAGTGAATCCATGATATTTGGTTCTTAAATTTTATATGGACCATATCTCCATTTGAGAGTAGCCATAGAAAATTATAGTGAGAAAATATTCTTATTTGTGAGAGGTTATTAAAACTGAAATCACATTACACTCATACCAAATGATATAGTAAATAGAAATACAAACATATCATTTATTTCAAATATGGTTTAGATAAAACACAAATAATATAGTAGATAAAACACAAATAATGTAGTAAATAAAAATGCAAAGATTATAATTTCAAATATGATTGAGATAAAACAAATTTTCTTTGTATATTTTACACTCACCATTCAATTAAAAGTTAATATATATAATAATTAAATAAAATATAATAAATTCTCACAATTCAAGATAATAGAATATAATAAACCTTAATTATGCAATGCCTAGTTCCTTATATGAATTATAGAACATCATTATGTGTTGTAACATCTTAACAAGTTTGGATGGCTTTATACTCTATGTCGTAATCAACCAAAGGTACATGCCTTCTTTTCTGTTACAATTACCAAACAAAATATTGTAGTGGATTATGTTAAGTATTTTAGGATTATTTTTTATAGAAAATAAATAATTTATTTCTATTTTGTGCAAGCTTAATATTAGAAATAATGGTTTTATTTAAAAGTTTTATTTTTTAATCAGGTAATATAAATTTAGGTGAAATTGTAAATTTTTATTATTTAAATTG
This sequence comes from Picea mariana, assembly GCA_032191745.1. Classification (NCBI taxonomy): domain Eukaryota; kingdom Viridiplantae; phylum Streptophyta; class Pinopsida; order Pinales; family Pinaceae; genus Picea; species Picea mariana. The sequence goes on along the minus strand of JASDQU010011448.1, from coordinate 46,556 downwards.
TATTTTTGAATGTATATATGAATTCAGCATGTTGAAAAAAATGATCCTAAAACACTTAAATTATCTAGTCAAATCTCCAAATCCAACAATCTCTCATCAAACATAAAATTACTCTTGATGATCTCTTTTAATAATCTAGCTATTAAAATGTCGAACCAACAATTTTTATAAAGGAGAAGAACGGATTTTGCAACGGGAGATTCCTCCATGTCACTTAAATGAGTTAAGTATTAGCAATATGCCACTCTAAATTACATGTGCATTAACAACCAATTTATTCAACATTAAAGGCAATTTGGGTTACTGTCTACTTTTTAATAGACTTTTTAATAGAGTAGTTTAAAAGTTGTACTTTTTAGTTTTTTTTCCACAATTTTTTTGTTTGATTTTTGTTGGAAATCTAGGAATGAATGGTTGGATCTGTAAATTTGAGTGACTAAGTTTAGATAATCAAATACCTTAAAGTATACTAAATCCATTTATGCATTCATAAATTCAATTTAAACAACAAAAATTAAAAATTTTGTCCAAATTTATATACAAGATTCAAACCAAAAAAATAAAACGTTTAGCTAACACCCTCTTTTTTTTATCCATAATATTTTAAGTCAACTCATCCAAATCAATACCCAAATACCCAACATTTCTATGCTAAGCACCCCCGGATCGTTCAAATGTATTAAACAAAATTTCCCCATCCTCTCCTTTTCTAAATTATTCCTAACTGCAAACGAATCACAATTACAGATTTACGTTGACTTTAACTTTAACTGCAATATATTCGCGCATTAACACAATTCCCTTCGTCTACTTTTAATACTTTGAATGTTTTAACATATTCTTGTAAATTATTTCCAAGTGTAGTCGAATGGCAACGAGAGCAAAACGATTGTAAATTTATGTGGACTTTCAGCTGAACTGCAATATATTGAAGTATTAAAAAATTGTTTTTAAAATTGTCTGATTAAATTTTTTATTATATTGAAGTATTAAAAAGTTGTTTTTCAAATTGTTGATTAGATTAGATATATAAATTTGGATCTGTTAAACGTCAAAGGATCAATTTTTTTCCACAGGTAAATTTTTTATTATTTATTAGCAAAAAATTAATTCATAACATATCATTAAAAAAATTATATTTTAATAAATTAAATTTCTTATTATATTTAATAAATTTATATTTAAAATTAATTTAAACAAATTTATCTTTTTAAATATCATGATAATTTTATATTAATTTTTTTTTGTTTGTTTGTTAATTTGTGTAGGACCTGTTGGCTATGCGATTAACCTGTGCCTTGAGAAATCGCAACCTGAGCCACATCAACTCTTAATATGATTGGATTTTTTTGTCCCCGCAAGTTTCGAAACAATGACTTTAACATCACGGAGTGGCTTAACAACACACTCCGTCACCGACTGTCCTACACCTCAGAGACATTATATTAAAAAATATTATTTTATATAATAATAATAATAATAACAATAATCAATTTTTAATATTACTATCAAATCAAATTAATATCTTAAACCCCTTATTTATGTGACAAAATAACGTCAAGACATAAACAAACAAAAAATAAACACATTTTATCATCATCTTTAAACAGAAAGCAATATACATTCAGAACGCAATGGTTTTGTATGTAGACAGAACGCAATATACATCCACCCTTCCAGGAAGATGTAAGATCGTTAGTGCATTTCTACAGGATTGCAACCTGATCTGCCCAACCAAAATATCTCTTTACCTGCCCCCGGTGGAATAATAAATAGTTAGAACGAACCAGCAACGACCGAGGTGATCTTGCGAAGTGCCCGGCTAGATAGTAGGGTGCTAATCAACTTAGCGCTCACAAGGGGAGTTTTCTAAACCCACTTGGTCGATATTGGTTTCTTAATTTTTATACCTGCCACCCGCTGGCAGGATATATAGCAACTGGTCACAAGTCAAGAGTCATCGATTGTAGGTTATTTTTTTTATTTGTAAAGTTTTTATCATATATTATTAAATTGAATTTTGAAAAACACATAGTTTTGAAATTTTTGAAATTCAATATTCCTAATTTTTCATTTTATTGGGAAATTTATTTATTTATTTTTTTTTTTCATTTAACAATTATTTATCAAATATAAAAATTAATTTTCAAATATAATTTTTTAAAAATATTTTGTAGTTATGTGGAGAGTGGTATACTTATTGAAAATGGGCACAATTAATAAGATTTTAATTATAAATCTTAATTTTATGGCTAGCAATTGAAGATTTCATATTTATAACTTCCTTGTATTTTTTAATGCTTAGGTTTCATTGTTTACTTTTTTATATTTGTTTAATTTGCTTAATAATTTACTACCCTAATCATTGATTGCCACATTTAACTAATTAACCAGGATTAATATGTACATAGAATACCTCATTGACAAGTTGCAGTGTTTAGTAGAGTGTCATATTGTTGCAGGTGCTTCATTTTGGCCAAGTCCTCTTTATGGATGTGAATAGACCCACTGATGGATGCCAAATTTGGCATGCTTCTAATGTATGCCACATTTGGATTTCAATTAATTCACCAATGGCCGCAGAGTATTTGTTACGGTTTATTACGGTTATTTGTTAGAGTTAGTTGCATACCATGGTATGCAAAGGAAACACCATTTACTATGCATACCATTGCAATGGTATGCATAGACAATACCATTTCCTATGCATACCATGGCATACCATTGCAATGGTATTTCCTTTGCATACCATTGCCATGGTATGCAATGAAATTACTATTGCCTATGCATACCATTGCAATGGTATGTAATGCTATGAAAAGGCAATATCATTGGATACCAATGGTATGCATACCAATACCATTGCAATACCGTGATATGCATACCATTGCAATACGATGGTGTGCAATGGTATGCATACTTGAGAATCCTTAAGACAACTACCACTAAACCCCTAAAAACAACCTATAAATGGTATGCATACCAATGTTATGCAATTGCATGCATATAATGGTCTCCATACCAATGGTATGAAATGGTATGCATGCCAATGATATGCCATACTTGAGAATCCCTAAGACAACTACCACTAAAACCCTAAGACAACTAAACCCCTAGAAATAACCTATAAATCGTATGCATACTTGAGAATCCCTAAGACAACTACCACTAACACCCTAGAAATAACCTATAAATGGTATGCATACAATTTCAATACCACGGTATGCATACCATTGCAATACCATGGTATGCAATGGTATGCATACTTGAGAATCCCTAAGACAACTACCACTAAAACCCTAAGACAATTAAAACCCTAAAAATAACCTATAAATGGTATGCCATACTTGAGAATTTGTAAGAGATACCATGATATGCATACCATTCCAATACCATGGTATGTAATGGTATGCCATACTTAAGAATACCATTGTGATACCATGGTATGCATACCATTGCAACACCATGGTATGCATGCCATTGCAATATCAATGTTATGCATACAATGATATGCATACCATGGTATGGATGCCAATGGTATGAAATGGTATGCATACCATTTCATTACCATGGTATACATACCATTGGTATGCATACTTGAGAATCCCTAAGACAACTACCACTAAAACCCTAAGACAACTAAAACCCTAAAAACAACCTATAAATAGAGCCCCTCTAGTGGATGATACACAATTCATTTCATGTAAAAGTGATGGCTTACTTGAGAATCAAGATAGTGTGAGAGAGACAACTTGAAATAGTTACAACCATCAACATGTCAATATACACATTTTGCAGGTAATGAAACTGTATCATAGATATCAAATTTGGAAATTCATTAGTATCTTTTTCAAGTTTTACATTTTGAATATCACGTCATTGATTATCTATAAGATGTACTATACTAGCATGTAACCACATAAAAAGTAATTGATCTACATCAATCTATTTATCGCATAAAGATAATTTACCTATTCACATGTGCTAATTTTCTATTAGGTTGGAGGAAGGAAAACTTGTAATGCATTACTTAGAATTTTGGTAGCATTACTTTCTATATATATATATATATATATATATTTTGGTAGCATTACTTTCTATATATATATATATATATATTTTGGTAGCATAGCATTACTGAATAAATGTTATTAATAATTGATGGGTTGAACAAAATTTACAAATACCCACTACATAATCTCAACAAACATTTGCATTCATGAGTCTTTCACTAGTCTTTTTAGCATTTATGAAGGGTTACACATAAATCAAATGATTTTATATATGCATGCATAGATAGAGGTGAATATTGTGTGTGCCCTGGAAAATAACATTGAGCTCAAATGTGTGTTCCCATAAGCTATTCCTAATGTGTAATGAAAGTATTTATAATCACTAAATACAAACAAATCAAGGGATTAATACACATAAAATTCATACACTTTGAAATCCATATGTTCGTAAACATAAAATGTAGAAACAATGAGATTCATAATAAGTGTGCCATGAAATGTATATATATATATATATATACTCAACACCATCTAAATTGTACATTTTTTACAAAATGGAAACTCTTGCCCAATATACAAGTTCCCTAACATAAAAAAACATTTATATCATAGCCTAGATACGATATGGCAGTAGTTGGTAAATCATTAACTCATTTCCACCCTCACCACCATCAAGAGCATCCTAGAAATCTACCCTTCTTCTCTTGCTCAAGGATGCACCTCGAGAGGTTCTGGGCCTGGGCACGCTTCAATGCTCTGGAGACTGCACAAACAATAAACAATGTTATAAGCTTTTTTCATCAATGAATTAATAGACATACAAATTGATACGTTGTAATTTAACCTAATAAAAATAACAACATATGAAACTTTCATTCGTGAGGGTGTTACCCTCCTCCGCAACCCCAATCGCTTTGCAGTGCCACCCTGCATCAGTTACAAGGATCAAGTTAAGAAAATTAAACAAATATGCATAAAAAAAAATTCATGAAACATAATTTTTTTTTTATCAATGCATTATCTCACCTTGAATATCGTAGGAATCGATGGAGATTCGCCGAAATATGGAACACTGGGTTGTACAACATGCTCTGAGACAACCTCTATTATGGTAGTCTCTATTGATGGGGCGGAAAGTGGTGGTGGTGGTGGGTGGTAGACATGTGCACTCTGATGGACCCTCATAGGATGTATAAGTGATTCCAACACCCTAGGCCTAGAGAAAGGAAACACAGAAGCAACGCTCAGGTGCCCAGGGGGTGCAATAATACTATACCTAGCAAATATATTGTCGACCTGCATACATATGAATAAAATTGAACTATTAGTACCAAATACTAAAATTCAAAAACATAAACACAAACATTTTGAGAATTATACGATATTTAACTTTACACATGATACATGTGAATTTGATGACTTTCTCATCCCATATGGACAATCCCTGGCATCGCTTGGTTCCAAATCCTATAGAAACAAGAGAACATATAAAAAATTGATGACGTCATAAAATAAAGAAATGACTATGTTGAATCTACAAATGTGATACATATGTGTGTGTACGGTGCACCCAATGAATATGCTTCCTCTACCGTGACATCAGTGGTGGAGCTAGGCATTGATGCATCCATAGGCGTAGAGGGCCTACAACTGGGATGCAACAACCACAAAACAACATACAATGAAATATCTATATAAATACACAAAATACAAAATAAATATATAACTATGAAGAACAAAAAAAGGGGTTAAGATACTAACCTTCTCCATGAAGCTATGATGCCTAGTGGGATCTATAGGCCCATAGCATGTCTTCCCGCAACTGGAGCATATGTGAGGTGCACATGGACGAATGCTATGTCCATGTGCCCTCTCCTCACTATACTTGCTTGTGCATGTTGACACTCCAAACCCCCTATCAATGTCGCTGGCATGCACCTCCGGTTGAGATAGTGCAACAAAGCTACTGTGTTGCACTAGGCTACGAGTCAATGAGAAGATGGCTAGCTCTACCTATTTCAATTTCTTTGCAATAATAGGATGTTGGGTAGAGGGGTTGGACCTTCGCTTAGGGGGATGAGGACCTAACTTGGGGTCACACCTGGCTTGCTCTCGGTCCTTTGGGGACCGTCGACCCACCCCATGGAAGTCACTAATGTCAAAGTAGTTGATATTCTTACCCATAATAAACTCAACCCACAATTTCCTTAGAAAATATAAGGGCACCTGCCTGTTATTGCAGGGAGGTTTATCAAAAACCATGTACCACCTATCATCCAGTTTTGACTTATTTGGGGATGGATGCACTAGTAAATGGATATACGTTTCCTGGTCAATGGTAATTCTTATCCATTTCTAGGATCCCTAAAAATAGACAATATTTTTTGTTTTGAAATGCCCAGTTGTTTGATTTGGTTTTTGTCTAAACCAGTGCTATAATATTCATACATTCTTTCCCTATAGTCACAAATAGATGTCAATTTCCATTGGGTACTTGCAATGGATTGGACAATGATGTCAAAAGAAGTGGCTAAGGAGACTCTATCGGGCTCTCTGGTCTCCCTTAACTATTCCTCAAGGTTTCTTAATATCACCAACCTCTCATCAATTTCACTGTTTACATTCTGTGGTGGTGGTGGTGGGTTAGGGTTTTGATCTTCTTGGTTTTCTTGTAAGGGGTTTAAATTTTCTCGAGGTTCCATTATATTGTGTATGACGCAATTTAACATCCATGACATGTAACTTAGTTTCATTTTTTATTTAAAATACTAAATTACAATTTTTTTTTCAATTTAGATTATTGGGAAAAAAATAATAAATTAGAATGATTAAATTGGATTAAAGTTCAGATAAATGTAACATACCTGGACACACGGTGGTGGTGGCGGTGGAAAGATCCTCCCTTTCTTCCTACTCTCTTCACACTATTTTCCTAATGATAAATGGGAGCGTGATTTTGTGCACAATATGCACAAAATCGCTCTAGGGTGGGTTTTAAAAATACAACAGTACTGCTTAACCTACGTGGAGGTTCGCCCACAATTGAACCTATAGGTTTAGGAACGCTCACGCGTTCTTCCGAGTGCATGCTATTAATCATGCCCTTGCCAGTTTTTCGGCCACCAAGTTCTTGCATATATATATATATATATATTATCTTACTTCCAAAAATGTAATTAAATCATACATATCCTTAATTAATTTATATAGATCTTAATCTATGCTTTCTAAATCCCAAATTAAATCCCCAACTCTTAATATTAAACTATCACTCGATCACATTTAAATGCTTAATCCTTCAAATTTAGGGCATAATTTTTCTCTCTTAGTGCATAATTTGTCCATATTAAAGTAAAAATTCTATTTACCAAATTAATGTTCTTATAATATATAAATATGACTAAAATATATATTACTTTAGTTCCAAAAATGTAATTAAATCATACATATCCTTAATTAATTTATATAGATCTTAATCTATGCCTTCTAAATCCTAAATTAAATCCCCAACTCTTAATATTAAATCATCCCCGATCACATTTAAATGCTTAATCCTTCAAATTTAGAGCATATTTTTTCTCTCTTAGTACATAATTTGTCCATATTAAATTCTATTTACCAAATTAATATTGTTATATATAAACATACACTTAAATTTTCACATAAAAAACAAAAACTATAAACAAAATAATATTGTTATATTGTTTTTTCAATATATACTTTACATCAAAACACTTATCACATTCAAATTTCCATCTACTAAGTTACATGTCTTCTTAATTATTTAATATTTTAGTTATACTTCACATCAAAACACTTATCACATTCAAATTTCCATCTACTAAGTTAAATATCTTCTTGATTATTTAAAACAATAGGTATCGATCTACTAAGTTACATGTCTTTTTACTTATTTAAAACAATCAAAACACTTATCACATTCAAATTTCCATCTACTGAGTTAAATGTCTTCTTGATTACTTAAAACAATAGGTATCGATCTACTAAGTTACATGTCTTTTTACTTATTTAAAACAATGAGTAACCTATTTTTTTTTATTTGTTTATGTAAAAATTCTCAGAACTTGTTTTCATTGCAAATTCTATCCATTCAATGGATATGGAGCAAACTTAACTCTTAGTTGATTTTTATATAACATTCAAATTTCAATCTACTAAGTTGCATGTCTTCTTAATTATTTAATATTTTGGATATACTTCACATCAAAACACTTATCACATTCAAATTTCGATTTACTAAGTTGCATGCCTTCTTAATTATTTAAAACAATAGGTATGGATCTAATAAGTTTCTGTCTTTTTACTTATTTAAAACAATAAGTAACCTTTTTTTTTATGTAAAAAATTTGAAAACTTATCTTCATTGCAAATTCTATCCATTCAATGGATATGGAGCAAACTTAATTGTTAGTTGATTTTTATTAACTTTGTTTTATATATGTTAGATATGGAACAAATTCAACCCTTCGTTGAGTTATATTAATTTTGTTTTATGATTTCTATTAAATTCGTTTCATGTTAGATGAACAAAATATGCAATCTAGATAAAGATGATCAAATAATTTTTAATTGGTCACCATGAAATCTCAATCGTTTATCTGTCCTTTTTTCAACTTTGCAATACATGTCTTCTTGAGATGACTTCAACCTCACTCTGCTTACCGATGAAGGGGAGAATTTGAGATAAATGGTTCAAATCCCTTCCATGCACTGATGGGGCGGATTGCTAGTAGTTGCGATAGGTTCAAATCCATAACGAGCTGCAATAATTTAACATACAATCATGTCATCACATTCTTCTGTGAAGAGTCCCTCGTAGGACCATATCATCCCATTGGAAATCATCCAATGTGTCTCAAACAAATAAATACATATGCTACTCTCTCCACCCAAAATATGTTAGGACAAAAGAAATACTAATCTGGATGCAATGAGCTCCAACATGACTAACATGACTAACTCTATGGCGTTGGATCAACATCAAGCTGAAATTCCAGGCAGATAAAACTCTCAAATTTTAGTTAACCTACAGGTAAATCGATTTGAGAATTCCCTCAAGATCATCCCTCAACTAGTTAAATTGTGACTGTTGTTCCAAAGTATAAGGAATGAGTGTAGTTAAATTATGAGTGTTGTTCCAAAGTTTAAGGAATGAGTGTAGTTAAATTATGAGTGTTGTTCCAAAGTTTAAGCAATGGGTGTGGAGGAGAAACTATCAAAGTAGAGAGAGATTCAATGAAATTTGTGGAGGACTATTGATATAATAAAAAAATGTAAATATAATGACTCAAGAGTATGCTACTTAAAACATATGTTCCTTTTATTATGTAAAATTTTATAGGCAACATATAGTCAAATAGGTAGTGGTGGGTTTGGTTGTATTTTATATGCAACATACATCTAAATAGGTAGTGGTGGGTTGGGTTGTATTCTATAGTTTAACATGTTTGGCTAGGGAAACATGGTTAAGTTCATTGCTACCGGATATGTAGACTTATGGTGGAGTGCTGGAATAACAAAGTAGACAATTGTTGTTGTCATTTGTGAGAATATATATGTGTTATTCTTTCCATTATATTGAGTGCAATGCCCAAATTGGAATGGTTTTCCCAAGGTGAATATGAAGTATAGGTAGTGGAGTGGTGTAACAATGCTGGAAACAATGTTCTTAAAATGGGGTCCAATGGAAAAAGTAAGGTCACATTTCTGAGATATCAACAAATTCTAAACTTCCTTACTGACTTACTAAAGAGGACATTAAGTGCGTTGAGTTCTTATGGGGAGATACAAGGATTTTATCATGACTAAAAAGATGATGTTCTTGTAAAACTATGATTATCTAGAATGAGGTAGGCTATGTAATACATTCAAGCCAACCATTAGATGTAAACAAGAATTATCAATATGTAGGGAAATAATCATGTGTCATGATGACTGAGCTAAGAATATTTCCAGCGAGGTTATCTACTTGTATTATGGATGTAGTGTTGTGAGGATAATACGGAGCACTTTGTAGTTCAAAATGTTTCATTTTGCAACACTTATCAATAGAATGAGTTTTGTTATTATGGAAGCTTCAACACTAGCCTAGGCATTGAGAAAGAGATGATGGGGTTTTGGCTAAAGGTTGTGAGGTGGGAGGATTGTTGGGAAAGATGGTGGATATAACTAACTAGAATGGTTTCTTCTTCAATTTTTCTTGATTTGCAAAGGGGTCTAATTGAAATGCAAGAGGCAAAGTAGAACTAGTAACAATAGTCCCTTAAAGACACAATAAAGGTAATACATTATAATTAAATTTTATAATAAGTATCTATTTTGCATTTGAGATGAAAATATAGATTTGAATTTTAGAAACGAGTTTAAATTATTTTTGGAATACTAGCCTAAAAAATGCCAGAGTTTCAACAAGCATGCCCAAAGACCTTCACAATAACCAAGTGGATAAAATCACACTATTAGAGTCGCACAAAAGTTAGGCCACGTGGTGATTGGTTTGGTGTTGGTGGGTGTCCTTGCATCTCCATTAATTTGATGTATAAAGAGAATTTTTATTCATCTTTAAAACTAATAAGCACATGATAAGCACTAAGCCCCTCTAAACGAAAAAAAGGCCAAAATGATCCTTGGTTGCATCAATCATGTTTGATTGAGTGTTGAAATACACTTACATTTCCCAAATAAAGGAATCCACATGATCTCTATCAAATATGTGAGAAAAATTGCTAAGAATCATGCATGGATACCAGTGTAATATGTGGTTGGAAGAGGATTGACCCTAAGCAATCTTTGTATTCATAGCTTCCACCTACATGATGTGTGATTGAAAAATTTGGGTCTATATATTTACTACAAAGGTGTTATAGTGGGAGGGACTATAAAAGTCCATTGTTACTGGGATTGAAGCCCAATGCTACTATAATTTATTTATTTTCAAATTGAGGGATCAAATCCTTCCTTAAGAGAAACTATAAAAACCTATAGATGAGGGAGCACATTCATGGTATTTGGTTCTTGAGGAGAACATCCTTGTTTGTCATACTACTCTCATAGTAAATGATATAGTAAATAAAGATGCAAAGATTATGACAAATATGTTGAGATTAAACACATTCATTCTACTATTCAGACTCAACATTTAATTAAAAGTGAATTTCCATAATAAAAAACATATTAAATAAAATATAATAAACTCTCACAATCCAAGATAATAAAATACAATAAACCCTAATTGTTATAATATTCACTTCTAACCAAGATAATAAAATACAATAAACCCTAAGTGTTGTAATATTCACTTCTAAGAATCCTATAACTATTATAATATTCACTTGAAAGGTTTTTCATACTCACTACTAAGAATCTTATAACTTAATTAATAAAGTGATTCTAAATGTGCAATGCCTAGTTTCCTATATCAATTGCAGAAGATCATCATGTGTTGTAACCTCTCAATAAGTTTAGATGGCTTTATTAACAAGTGTTGCATGGTAGCGTAGTCCCTGCCAGGTTGGAATGGAAATAAATGCGACCGAGTACGGACACTTGGGTAGCAAGTTGAAGTACATGTGGTATCCATGAAGAATTTAGTATTCCCGAATTCGTTTTATTTGAAATTTATCAAAAATTATTAATGTTTGGTACATCAAGAAAGGTTCCTAGTATCTAAGTGATAGTACAGGAAAAATTTAAAAGGATCATGGACAAAAAAAAAAGTGTAGAATAATAATAAGGTTCCTAGTAAGAATGTTTGTTACATCAACATTTAAAAGGTTCCTGGACATAAAAAATTTAGCATACAATAGAATAGTAATAACATCTGTTACATAGGTTCGTGGACAAAACTACAAAAAATTTAGCATTCCCAAAGTAGTTTTCTTTAAAACAAGGGCTCCTAAACACCATAAATTATCAAATTATAGGTTCCTAGACACCATAAATTTAGCATACAATAGAATAGTAACAACGTTCTGCAAGAAAGGCTCACCATAAATTTAACATACAATAGAATAGTAACAACGTCGTGCAAGAACATTTAAAAGGTTCTTGGACACAAAATTTTTATCATACAATAGAATAGTAACAACATCGTGCAAGAACATTTAAAAGGTTCTTGGACACAAAATTTTTAGCATACAATAGAATAGTAACAACGCCATGCAAGAACATTTAAAAGGCTCTTTGACACAAAAACATTCACATACAATAGAATAGTAATAATGTCTATTACATAGGTTCGTGGACAAAAATACAAAAAAATTAGCATTCCCATATTAGTTTTCTTTAAAACAAGGGCTCATGGACACAAAATAAATTGAAATTTATGAAGTTATAGGTTCATGGACACCATAAATTTAGCATATAATAGAATAGTAACAACGTCGTGCAACCAAGACATTCTCGAATTAGTTTTCTTAGAAAGTAATAATGTATGTTAGATCAACGAAGGTTCTTGAAGATTTTTTTTTACCATACAATAGGACACAAAAAAATCTAGCATTCCCGAATAAGTTTTATTTGAAACATTCCTGGACAGGCATTCCCGAACCAGTTTTCATTGAACTTGATCAAAAATTAATAATGTCGGTTACATATTTATGGAAATTACATCAACATTTAAAAGCATACAATAGAATAGTAATAACTTATGTTACATAGGTTTGTGGACAAAAACACAAAAAAAATAGCATTCCCGAATTAGTTTGTTTTAAAACAAAGGCTTATGGACACAAACAAAGTTGAAATTTATCAAATTATAGGTTCCTCGACACCAAAAATTTAGCATACAATAGAATAGTAACAACGTCATGCAACAAAGGCATTACCGAATTAGTTTTCTTTGAAAGTAGTAACGTTTGTTACATCAACAAAGGTTCTCGGACAAAAAAAAAATACCATACAATAGGACACAAAAAATGTAGCATTCCCGAATTAGTTTTCTTTGGAACAAACAACAAAGGTTTCTCGACACCCAAAATTTAGTATACAATAAAGGCATTCCTGAATTAGTTTTCTTTGAAATTTATCAAAAATTAATAATGTTTGCTACATATTTTTGGAAATTCAAATACATTTTTCATATAGACTGGGATTGGGGCTCCCGCAGACCATGAAAATAAATAAGTAAAACAATTAGGAATGTCGAAAGAAGAAGTGCGCGAAAGTAGAGAGGAAGACCTGGAAATAAGAAATTGGAAGTTATGAGTCTTTGGTTATAGTTTTCTATTTAAAGAGGTAATAATTGGATTGATAAAGAAAACAAGATGACAATATAGAAATAAACTTGATTGATAAAGAAAACAAGATGCAAGTATAGACTTACTATGAAGAAGATGTGTTTTTGTTGCTGTCGTCGATGGTCAGTGGAGTCGTGTCGACCGGTTGTTTCCCTTCCTGGACGAGGCTGTCCATTCTCTACTGGAACCATCCTTCGATGTAGCTTCTCATGGGGGCCATGTTGATTTCATCCTGGATTTCTATGTCGTAAAGGTCATTTTCTAATTTCCTTAGATCCATTGAAATACTATGCAGACTCTGTTCAATTTTTTCATTGTGTGCCGCATAGTCCAGTACCCAGTGCTCGAGCTCATCTACACGATGTTCAACTATGCCGTAAAACTTTTCAAAAGACAACCCCTTTAAAATATCAAGTTGTTCATGGAAGGTTTCTTTAGTCATTGACAAGGATTTTAGAATTAAGTTTGGGTCTTGAACCTCATTGGTACTTCCGGCTAAGTCTATTTGGATCAGGCTTGTGAATAATTTTTCCTTTTCTGATATGGCTTGTTTACATGAATCAACAATGAGCTCTAGGTTCTTGACTTTCTTTTTCCAGCATGCTTTTATTTTTTTGGTCCGCTTTGGGGAGGGGAGTTTCTCTTGTCTTATTTTTAGTTCCGATGTGTTGAGGGCATGGTTGGTAAAATGGGTCAACACCTATTCATAGAAATGATGATCATTTTTTAAATTCTCCTCCAAATGTTCGAGCAAATCATTTGTCTTCTTTCATAAGGAAACTAAATTTTGCGATATTTCCTGGGCTTCAGTAACTAGCTGTATTATTTTTTTGATGTTATTCTCTACAAGGGCTCTAGAGTATGCAAGGAGGGTAGAGGATACTTTCATCTTGGCTGCAATGGTAGAAGGCACGATTTTTGCTAAAGGAATGGAAAATTATGGGGTGGCAATGAAAGCCTGCTCAAATTCGTTGAGACGGTCTTTCAGTCTGGCATTCCCTGCTTCAATTCCTCCAATGGAATCAAAAAGAGCATCACGTGTTACTTGGTGAAATAGGGAGATTTGGGACAGCCACATTTCCCTAAAGTTAATCTTTGTGTGAGATTTTCATTTCCTATTTGTTACATCTCTCTTTTCAATGAACATACTTTTAGATTGGCTGTCAAAAACAACGCTCTCGAATACGAAGGATTCATCTTCATAAAAAATTTCGGTCTTAGCTATTTCCATTGCGGATGACCCAATTTTGTGCATGTGATTAGTTTCAATTTCAAGTTGCACCTATTCACTTTCAATTTTGGGTTTGTTGGCCTTCCCTACATTTTTTTTTCTCTTCTTCATTAGTGGAATTTTTTGAGAACTATCAATTTTTATGCGATGAGGGTTCTTATATCCTCCTCCGTTCGAAGATTTCTGGGTTGATTTTTTACTGGGGTGGGACATTGAAGTAATGCTCCGTGATGTCGTGCTCTTAGGAGTGCTGATGGGGGACTGGGCACTCTTCTCACCGGATAATTTTCCCTGTTGTATGTACAATTCATTCGCGATTTGCAATGTCTCCGTGTCACAATCGCTAGAAGCAGGATTGTTGTTGTCACTGTCCCTGTCTTCGTTCAGGTGTCTATGGATAAAATATTTGTTAAAGCTAACTGCCAGTAAATGTTCTCAAAAAATCTCATTAGGGTCGAACCCTTTTATCCTTTCATCATACGTTAGGTTCAATTTCTTGAAATGGACGACAAATTCGTCAATCTTGTTGATGTTTTTGCACACGAAGTCTCCGACTTTCCAAGGCAGAGGAATGAACTATTTGTTTTTCTTGTCATGGAAAAAATGAAACTAGTGGTTGTATTGCCTTGCTATTTCTGCAAAAAATATATTGTCCATGATGTGGTATGAAAGGAAAGAAGCATTTTCCTTAGAGCCAAAGACCATGAGTACACTGTGATTTTCCTTTTGTTCAAGTGTGCCCTTCCTATTCAAAAACTTGGTTTTCTGGCCAGACATCTGCAGAGCATCCTTCCCTAACAATAAATCTTTGAAAACTGAGACAAATCCATTAAAAACTTCATAAAAACAATGGGAGGCCTTGTACCTCCACAGGGCCTTTTACCAGAATGTTACTCGGTCGGATCCATAGTTTATTTTATTGGATGGAGAAAGTTTTGGAAACGGACAACAATGCATTATTGCGAAAATCAAGTAGGATGACATATAAAATTTATCCGATTCTTTTAATCGTGACAACTGGAAACAAATATCAATGGAAATTAGCTTCCCCCAATCGAAAATGAATTGTTCCTTGACTCGGAAGTACAAAATATAAATAATTACATGGGAAATGCTTGTCGTGGATGCCTATCTTGTTATTCTTGTAAACAACCAAGCAATTTCACGGAATCGATTTCTAAAGGAAATTACCTGCAACTTTGTGATATCTTCAGGAATTATTGTCAGGTCTTCAAGGAACTCGGCTAAGATGTCCCACCCTTTATCATGTTTTTCTAGGAATTGCTTGCAGTCTTGTCCTCTGAACGTCAATGTTGGCTCCGACAATTTTAACATCTTGCGGAAGACCTGAGGTGACAAAGAAACATGAGAATGGTCGCGCAGTGGAATAATTCTTTGGCTTGGAATATATTTTTTGGTGCANGGACACATCCTACACGAGCAATTCCAGAGGTCCAAATCACTTTGTTCTAGGCAGAATGGGATGAATAGTAAAAGTATGCCCTGGACCACTGGAAGTTCTGGTCCTGATGTCCGAAGATATTTATTGTATCTCCACAAAACTATTGTCGACCTGTTTCCATAAGTCTACAAGAACGCTTGTTTTCTCCAGACAATGAATCAAATGAAAAGTTGGAAGGAATAAAATAACCCTGTGAAAATCTTGGTCCAATGCGTGTGAATGAGAGATCTCTTCGATACTTTCGTTCATTAATGACAATTTGGATGGTTGTTGCATCATGCGTTGTTAACATTAAACACTAGTAATTGCATAGATAGAAATGTGAACATGGTGGATACACCAATGACTGATTAAGCATTGTAGATTTCTTGAGCGGGCCAACACGACGACGCGTGTTTGAGATGAACTGTAATGAACCTCAAATTCACCATAAAAAATAAAAATAAAAATTCCATGACATAATTCAATTTCATTTAAGCTTTAGAATTTAAGAGAAGGTAAGATAACTTTTTGTCCATAATGACATTATTACACCAGTCTATTTTACTTCGAACAAAAAAAGTTGTGAATAAATTATTCCATAATTCTATCACTCTCCTTAACTTTCAAACTACTCCAACGTACTTATATGTATATAGGCAATATCTCAACTTAGGTCGAAAGAACCCTCGAGGTTCAGAGAAAGGATCTGGGCACACAGAGTTTAACCTCTGGGTGGTCGCGTAGGAGAGCAGCTGAAACGAACGGTGGAGACACTTCGGGGAGAAGTGCCGAAATCTCGAGACCCATAGGATCGCACTGAATTATGAGGGATTTAAGAGCTTAGAAGAACCCCAGGAGAGGCGCTATATGAATGCTGGAAACACTTCGTGGAAGAAGTGTCGAAGTTGCAAGAGTCATTGGATCTTGCAAAGGAGCGAAGAGATTAAGGCCGAGTGTCTTCCCACACTCTAAGGCATTGAATTTCGCTATTTCAGAGTTCAAGGTTTCGAGTGGCAGGTGATTTTGGAGTCACTACATCGTGTATCCCTAGTTCGTGAAATTGCGAAACGATAGATGTCGTTCATCAAGGAGGATATAAGGCCAGTGGTCAAGGTTCAGGGAAAATCCTGAAAGGTTGGGGATCGTTGATCCACTGGAATCATGGTCGTCGGTTCAAGAGGAATCTGGACCATTGATCTCTCAAGGGGGATATTTCGACATTTCGGGGTCTGGGAGTTCGAAGAACCTAGAACAGGAGGAACGCTTGCATCGCGGTTCCCCGAATCATGAAAATCTGGTAGCGCTTTGACGTTAAGTGCATGGTCACCAAGTGGTGGTCATGTGTACGGAGGATAAGGGAGATCCAGAACCGTTAAGCCTTTTTCGGCGTTTCGGCGACCGGGAGTTGGAAGGACAAGGAGTCTGGGATCTGTACATTTACTTACAGAAAATATAAACAAGCAAGTATATCTACCTAACTTGGGTCTCATTCTTACACACCAGTAGCTTACACATCAAGCATAGTTAACTCAAAGGATCCCATCTTGTTCTCTACGGTTTTTTCCATTAAACAATAGTCTAATTACGAAATTTTGAGTACTTAAATATGTATGACCTCATGGTAAGTAGAACTCTTAGGAAAAATCACACTAAAATCTGCTTAATTAGTTTAATACTTTCATATGCAATAATTTTTGTACTTGTCATGCCCTGTACATAGTGACTTGTAATATGATCTGTTATTTCTATTCTACCTCTATCTCGGATGAAGATCGTCCATCGTTTCTACCAGTCCATTCATTATAGTATTAGATTTGTTCATATAACAAATAATTCCTACTATGTTCCTACAGTTTTGTGAAAAAAAAGAGGTCAATCGGGTTTCGGCGATTACAAATGCCGAACACAAAAAAAAACAGAAGAGCATGCTGTTTGCCGAATCGCGAAATGTGGAAAGACTGTGGGCCCAACACTTCGGAGTTTCGAGGTTCAGGATTTTGCGATTCCAAAATCCAAACACCAACATGCAACAACTCTTGAACTGAGAAAAGGTGAAAGGAATGTGGGACTAGCACTTTGGGTTTTCGGGGTTCGAGACTTTGGGGTTCAGAACTTCGGGGTTTACGAACACCTGACGCACAAACAAAAAGAAATAAGAAATGTCGAATTGCGAAAAGAGATTAGGGTGTGGGCCCAACAATTTCAGTTTTCAGGGTTTACTAACTCCCGATGCAAAAACACTGCACACATCAAACGTTGAATCACGAAATCACGAAAAGGTATGGGGCCCAGCTAATATCGGGTTTCGGCATTTGGTAATGCTTGATGCATGAATAACATACAACGGTAATCACCGAATCACGAAATCCGTTCAGGCTGTGGGGCCACTTCGGGTTTCGACGTTTGCAAGAATAAAATAACTCCACGCAACTTGAACCAATAAGCTCTGAAATGATGAAAAATGAAAACATGAATAGAGTTTACAATTTCAGTAAAAAAAAACAGAGTGACAAATTCAATTCAAAAATTGTTCCAAATCTTCTTAAGGTTTTCACAAATTTCTAAATTCGTTACAGACTTTGACTGTGGAGAGGGTAGAATTCTCTTTAAATAAAACAAGGGAAGCATAAAATCTTCTGATAGGCGTCAATTCCCATGATTGTTTTAGCATCTGATAAACAAAAGGGGTTTCCCTGATTTCCTTAACTTTCTGATGTAGATAGATTACTTCTAGTTTGCGTTTTGTTTCCAATACGTATATATGTGTATAATATATGAGTGCCCAGGTGATCCATAAGGTTCTTTCTATTTTGTATTCCTCTTCAATTCTTAAAAGTAAAAGATTCGAAGTCTCTTTTAAGATGCATGATTGTTTGGAATTAGCGATACATTTAAATGGTTCCTTTCAGCACAAATTTGCTCAACTCTGATTGCTTAAATTTAGATCTATTTAATACTCTAGTCACAGAAATAAACCCATATCTATGCAAATTGGTCTTCTTCAAGCCTTCAGAGTATCCTAGCATTTCAACTTCAAATTAAACCTATCTGATTGCTCAAATTTAGATCTGTTTAATACTTCAATCATAGAAATAAACTTATATCTATACAGATTGGTCTTCTTCAAGCATACATCGTATCCTAGCATTTTGAATTCAGCTTAAGCCTATCCTATAGATGGGTCTGCTCTCTTAAACTCAAATCGTATTTAAATAAATTTGCCTAGTATTCCAGATTTTCGGGAGGGACCACTCCAGAATTTAGACTGTGATTGTAAATTTAATACCACGATAGATATCATCCATTGAAAGAATTATTTTGATTTAGAACAAGTAGATGCATAATATCAGTTACACACAAAACATCCAAGGAAAAAATAAGGAAAGGTTTACATATCTGAACCAACTTGCGGAAAAACAAAGGGAACAACCATGTTCCTCCCAACCGTAGAACAGGGCAGCCAAACTACTTGCCCGATTCACCTCCTAGCTTGACCATGAATCCATGAGGGTGAACTTGGAAAAGCTTCTCTTCAACAATGTCCTACAGTGCCAACAGTTTTCCCTTGCCTAACACTCAAGCAGTGTTCATAACAGCAAGTAAATCAAAAGTCTTCTTTCCCAACATACTTGGCAGTGTCCTGCCTCCTCTCATATGTTATTTATCATTTTCCCATGTCTTTTCCCTCCCTTGGGAATTTTTGCAGCTTTCTAAATCCTTGATTTTCAGGGGCTTCCAATGGCCAAATCACTGATTTTCCACTTGCAATAATCAACCCAGAGGTAGTTCCAACATGTTCCCCACTCATGGAGTCATGGTCAGCTAAATTTAACATGACTGTTCCATTTTCCCTCCTGCAATCAATATAAAATATTTTGTTTCTATACAAGTGTCATAGTTAAATAGCTAGTTGGGTTCAATCAGGTCTATGCCCAACAGTCAAAATAATTAATTACAATTACCAAATTCAAAATTTGGAATTACCATAAATGGAAAAAAATTTCCAAATTTGAATTTACTAAAAACGGAAATAAATTTCCAGCAATTTTAAATTTCAAAAATATTTTATTTCTGGGGATGTCACATGAACAATCGAAAGGGAAAATATAACTCTCCACGGATCTTGGTTTAATGCGTAATAATGGGAGATCTCCTTGAGCGTTTTTCTCATTAATGACAATGTTGACGATTCCTACATCGTCAGCTGTTACCATGAAAGGTTTCTAATTGCATACTAAGAAAGTACGGAGGTCGCGAGTATGGGAAAAAACAATTTTAAAATAGGGTTACAAGGTACAACCGTTGGAGGTGAGGGTGAGAGGGTCAAATTGTATGTCTCATAACTTTTTGAGTGAAATACGCATAACACCAAAGAGGGTATTATAGGATAGTCCAGAGGGAAATTTGTATATCACTAGTAAGAGCATAACTAATGTATATCAGGAAGGACAGGAATTTAGTGGGAATGGAAGGCAACGATAGATACTTTGAAACATTTGTGATCAGTGGTAGAGTGAATCTTGTGAGTTCAAGGAGTTCGCAGTCAAATTTTAGAGCACGAAAGTTTTGAGTGGACGATGTATAGCATGGAACAAGAAGCAATGGAGTTCAAAAGCGCTAAACCGACAACCGTGGCCATAAAATTGGCTAAGTATGGATAGGAACAATGGTTGGTCGCATTCGTCATGTGAGGATATAGATGGAGATGAAGATATGTCATCCTGCCAATGCTGGAACCCACGATCATAGAAAAGAGACTAAGTATATAACCACAAAGTGATAATACATGGGAAGAAGAAAAGGGAAAAAGGACTAAGGAGTCTGTGGTGGGATTGTAAATCATAGAAATTTTGAGTGCAATATGTATATCATGGAACAAGAAGCAACAGAGTTTGAAAGTCAACCGCGACCATAAAATTGGCTAAGTATGTAAAGGAACAATGGTCGGTTGGATTCATCATGTAAGGATATAGATGTAGATGAAGATATGTCAGCCTGCCAATGCTGGAACCCACGATCATATAAAAGAGACTAAGTATATAATCACAAAGCGATAATACATGGGAAGAAGAAAAGGGAAAAAGGACTAAGGATTCCGTGGTGGAATTGTAAATCACGGAAATTTTGAGTGCAATATGTATATCATAGAACAAGAAGCAACAGAGTTCGAATGTGCCAACCCAAAACAGTGACTAAGAATTGGAGATTTCGTGAACCCGTCAACATGAGGATCCAAAATAGGCTGAAAAGGTCTCCCCAGAAGACATGAGGCCCCAACGGTCAAATTGTATCATTCAAAACATTCAAATGCATAATCTGTAACACGGAAGAGGGGACGATGTCGGAACCCAGTAGTCAATTTGTATATTGTGGAGGGTCAGATGCCAATTGTTTTGTATCAGTGTGTGTAGTTGTCACTAGTAAGAGCATAACCAATGTATATTAGGAAGGACAAGAAGTTAGTGGGGATGAAAGGAAACGACGGATACTTTGAAACATTTGTGAACCGTGGTAGAGCGAAGCTTGTGAGTTCAAGGAGTCTGTAGTAGAATTGTAGATCATATAAGTTTTGAGTGCAAGATGTACATCACGGAACAAGAAGAAGCAGAGTTCGAAATCGCAAACTCGGAAACCACGACCATAAAATTTGCTAAGTATGAAAAGAAACAACGGTCGGTCAGATTTGTCATGTGATTATATAGATGGAGATAAATATATGTCAGCCCGCCAATGTTGGAACCAGTGATCATAGAAAGGTGACTAAGTATATAACTAGAAATCCATAATACACAGGAAGAAGAAAAGGGAAAAAGGACTAAGGATTCCACGGTGGAATTGTAGATCACGGAAATTTTGAATACAAGATGTGAACCCAGTAGTCAATTTGTATATTGTGGAGGGTTGGATGCCAACTGTTTCATACTATTGTGTTCAGATGTCACTAGTAAGAGCACAACCAATGTAAATTAGGAACGACAGGAAGTTAGTGGGGATGGAATGCAGCGACAGATACTTTGAAATATTTGTGAACTGTGGTAGAATGAAGCTTGCGAGTTCAAGTAGTCCTTGGTGGAATTATATATGATGGAAGTTTTGAGTTCAACATGTATATCACGAAACAAGAAGAAACATAGTTCAAAAGCACCAACCCGGAAAGCACAAACATAAAATTGACTAATTATGGAAAGGAACAACGGTCGATCGGATTCGTCATGCGAGGATATAGATGGAAATGAAGATATGGCAGCTCGCCAACACTAGAACCTGCGATCATAGAAAGGCAACTAATATAACCAGAAGGCGATAACACATGGGAAGAAGAAAAGGGAAAAAGGGTTGAGTGTGCGGTGGAATTGTAGAGAACGAAAAATTTCGAGTGCAATATGTATATTACGGAACAAGAACCAGCAGAGTTCGAAAGATCCAACCCGAAACAATATCCAAGAATTGGACATTTCGTGAACCCGACAATAGGAGGATCCAAAACAGGCTGACAAGGTCTCTCTAGAAGACGCAAGGCCTTGATGTTCAAATTTTATCGCTTGGAACGTTTGAATGCATAATCTGTAACATGGAAGAGAGGACGATGTCAGAATCCAATAGTCAATTTGTATATTGCGGAGGGTGTGATGCCAACTGCTTCGTACCAGTGTGTCCAGTTGTTATTGTTAAGAGCTAATTTAGTATTCAAAATAAATTTTTTAGATACTGTTAGATAGTTGATAGGGATTACCATCCATAAACAATGCCAATATTGACCCCACCAGCCCTGGAGTCCATCTGTCAATTTGTATATCACGGAACTGTGGGCGTTGTTTGGAGGACACAGAACAATAAAAGTGCAATGTTGAGCCAGCCAACTCGCAGGTCCGCTTGTCAATTTGTATATCGTGAAATTTTGGGTGCTATTTGTAGGGCACGAAACAATGGAGGCCCAATTTTGAGCCCGCCCGCCCGATAACCCACGATCCAAAAAGTGGCTAAGTATGGAATGTGGAATCCGTACATGCTCTATAAAATCTCATGTCCATACTTTATAGTACAATAATACATGGAAAGAAAAAAAGGGAAAAATGATGAAGGAGTCTACGATGGAATTGTAGGTCACGAAAATTTTGAGTGGAAGATGTATACCACGGAACAAGAGGCAACAAAGTTCGAAAACGCCAACCCGACAACCGCAGACATAAAATTGACTAAGTATAAAAAGGAACAATGGTCAGTCGGATTCATCATGTGAGTATATAGATGGAGATGAAGATATGTCAACACGACAGTGTTGGAACCCACGATCATAGAAAGGCGACCAAGTATATAACTAGAAAACGATAATACATGGGAAGAAGACAAGGGAAAAATGACTAAGTATCTCATAGAAGAACATCTATTGTTCGCTTATCAATGCAAATCCTTTCGAACCCCTGGTGAGTTCTCACTAGTAAATGCATAAATTGCAGATCACGGAAGTTCTTTGGGTGCAAGATGTATATTGGCTAAGTATTGAAAGTGACCATGGTCGATCGGGTTGATGGTGTGAATATATAGATAAAGATTTTCCAATTTGCGAATCCATGAGGTTGTGATCATATAGTTGCGACTAAATATAAAACCACAAAGGGATAATAGAGGGGGGGGGGAAGAGGATAATTAAGAGTTTTTATACATTCTCGCAGATAAATTGTATATTTCGGAACTCAGGGCACTGTTTGCAACTCACGGAAAATTCAAAACACATTTTTGAGGCCGTCAATCCAGGAACCCGCAATCGAAAAAGTGTGCAAGTACGGAACATAGAAACGTTGGCCAGGACTTGCTTTTGCTAAGAAATATTTTATTTGCATGTTTCTGGACAAATTCTTTAGGGATGGTTGGTTGTCCCGACTTTTTCTTATTAATGAAATTTTTTTTACGCTTGTTGCATGATGTCGTTCTAGTATTAAACCTTTGGTGTTGCATATCTGGAAATAAGTACAAGGATGGGAAGAATAGGAAACAGTGACTAGGACTTGGATTTTTCATGAACCCGTGAATGCGAGGATCCAAAATAGGGTCACAAGGTTTCCCAAGAGGACGCAAGGCCTCGACGGCCAAATTGTATAGTTCAGAACATTTGAATGCATAATGTGTAACATGGAAGAGGGGACGATGTCAAATTCTGGTAGTCAATTTGTATATGGTAGAGCAGAGGGCACCAATTCTTTCGTACCAGTGTGTCCAGTTGTCACTAGTAAGAGCATAGTTAATGTATATAAGTAAGGACGCGAAGTTGGTGGGAATGGAAGGCAACGATAGATACTTTGAATGAAGTTAGTGTATACGAAACCACGGTGGAATTGTAGATCATAGATATTTTGAGTTCAAGATGTATATAACGGAACAATAAACAACCGAGTTCATAAGCGCCAACCCGACAAGCATGAACATAAAATTGGCAAAGTATGGAAAGGAACAACATTCGGTCGGATTCGTCATGTGAGGATATATATGGAGATGAAGACATGTCAGCCCACCAACCCTGGAACCAGATATCATAGAAAGGAGACTAAGTATATATCTAGAAAGAGATAATGGGCGGGAAGAAGAAAAGGCGAGTTCGTATGAGCCAACCTGGCAACCACAGCCATAAAATTGACTAAGTATGGAAAGGAATAAAAGTCAATCGAATTCGTCATGTGAAGATACAGATGGAGATGAAGATATGTCAGCCTGCCAACCCTACAACCATCGATCATATAAAGACGACTAAGTATAAAGCCAAAAAAAGATAATGGACGGGAAAAATAAAAGGGGAAAAGGGATAAGTATCTAACAGTTGAAAAACTTTTTTTTTTCCCATTTATTAATGACAATGTTTTTGAACCCCTGCTGGGTTATCACTAGTAAAAGCATAAATAGCATATCACTAAAGTTCTTTGCCTTCAAGATGTATATGACAGAACATGAGACATAGGTGTTGGATACTGCGAACCCGGGGCCTGGTGGCCAGATAATTGGCTAAGTATTGACCAAGAGAAAGGTTTGATATCTATTTCAATAGTATTCATACTAATATGTATTAATGGAGAAAGTTTTGATATTTATTTGAATATTATTCATACTAATATATATTAATGGATTGTTTTTGTTTCAAATGCAAATGATCTCCCAATTTGCATGATTCTCTTCGGTTCACAAATTTCATTGAAACCACAAAAGTTTTGACTACAAGATGTATATAACGCAACAAGAAACATGAATTTGCAATGTGGTTTCAGTGATATAAAATCCTTATCATCTATTCATCTTGTATTCCTTGCAATGACATGAGAAAACATTGACTTTCCATAAACCTTAATATCTAAATTTAATTTAATTTAATCAAAAAATGGTGTAATTTAAGTAATTAAGGCAACTTCAGTCGTTCCTTTATTAATGCCAAGCTTTTTTAACCTCTGGTGAGTTATCACTAGTTAAAGCATAAATTGCAGATCATGGAAGCTCTTTGGCTTCAAGAAGTATATGACAGAACATGGACCCGATGGCCAGATAATTGCCTAAGTTTTGCCCAAGAGGAAGTTTTTATATTTATTCCAATAGTACTCATATTAGTATATATGCAAGGATATTATCAAATAGAAGAAGTTGCAATATATGCAAGATATTGAACATGAACATGTTGTCAACACTTGAGCTGCCTTGTTGTAAGTCATTAATTCATTCTATTTACGGGCCTCAAAGAATGAAAGAAGGACGAGTCCTCCAATTTCTTTCTCTAAGTATAGGGTCCACGCCACATAAGTATGGCCTATGAAAATTTATTCTTCAATGTAAAATGTAAGCAACAAACATAGTATCCTTTATTTAAATTGAAGCAGTGGGCAGCAAAAAGAAAATCTTGTCATCCATGTTTAACGACAAACAGGGAAAAAAGGTAGAAAATAAAATGAAAAGCAATACTAGAGGTTAGAAAACACTATTAAAAAAAAAACTTCAATTATTCTATATTCAAATAAGATGGGTTACAAAATGCAGCTGAGATTATTTGCCACAATGATTGCGATTTGGTCTGCCCTCGACCGATAAAAAATATGTACATTGATGAAGCTTGTTGACAGTTTTTTTGAGCATCAAATCCTTTATTTGTAAAAAACGAGTTGAATATCAATTTAGGGTCTTGGACTTAATTGGTGTTGCCAAGTAGATCTATCCTAGTTTTTGTAATAGCTTGTCTCTTCCAGATATGGCATGCTTGCATTGGTTGGTTATTCAACATTCCATTCTTTGTCAAGTATTAAATTCCCTATGTCGTCGAAAATTTGGGGTTTAAGGTGCTTTCCTTGTAATGTTCCTGACCATTGACATCCGAGACAATTTAGAAATGTGATTTAGGCCCAATTCAAAGTCGAGGGAGTTGTTTTATGTGACATCAACTATGGGACGAGAAACAAATTCAAGTATGTTGTGACTACTATTCTCCCTATATTTGATCATCTGTTTGGTTGAAAAGCCTGGATGAAGATTTGTATGATGAACTTCTTTGTTTTATTATAGTAAAATGGAAGGAACATCTAACCCATCTGCAAAATGTTATTCTGTTGAAGTACATGACTTCTTCGGGCAACACAGGCCTGACAAGTGTATCAAATTCTACAGAATGCATCAACAAAGATTTGGAAAGTGTATCAAATGTTGCAGATCACATCAAAATATATATTTCGTAATAGTGGTGGCAAATATGGAAGGCCACAGAAAGGTATGGAATGTTCAGAGGTGATGCCAAATATGTGGAGTCTGTAACTACATCCAGAGGAAATCGAACAAACTTTGACAAAGAACACGACTTTCTTTCAAGTCGGTTACCACACCCAGAAGTAGGTCATCAAACTTTGAAATATAATTTTTCATAGTGATAATATGTTGTTTTATCCATCCATTTAGTTTATGTTACTCGCCTCTGGTTACATTCACAAATGGAGTAATATTCTACGTCATTCACGAACATCATAGACCATTTTTCAAGCCACAGTAAGTGTGATGTCCCCGAGGACGACAAATTCTTGTGTGATCTGCAAAACTCGATACACTTGCCAAATCTGTGTTGTTGGAAGAAACTATATACTTCAACGAAGAAGTATTTTGCACGTGACCTAAAAACCATTACAATTCTCAGCAAGAAAAAGAAGAAGATCAACAAACAAATCTCTAGGCAAGCCTTTCAACCAACCAAAGCATCAAATACAGGGATAACACCAACCAAAAGATACTTGTTCTTTTTTTCCCCTCCTCTTTGAGTTTTTGTTGGATAACAAAGTTTTTTTTTTACTCAAAGCTCACGTCACATAAAACTAGTCTCTCTTCTTTCATTTGGGCCTCAATCGCATCTCTAAGTTGTCTTACATGTCCATGACCAGGAACATTAGAACAAAGGCACCCTAAAGTGCAACTCTTTGATGATAGAGAGAAATGGAAATAAGTATTTAAAAGCAATTCTAGATGATGTTCTGTAGATATTTTGTTAATTCGTTTTAATGATAGATGTTCTCGATATTTTCACTTATTAATGCCAATCTTTTCGAATATGTACGTTGAAAGGTGACTAATAGCACGTATTAACATTCCCATATGCGAGCATATTCTCAAATCTAACATCTAAGATATGCACAATATTAAAGAGGGACATGACGTCAAGGCTTCTATGGGTGACACATTTGTGGACTATGCTGAAGCCTTTAAGAAAAATAAAAGAGCCAAAATTTTTTTTGTTTGCAAATTCAAAATGTAGGCAAAAGAAATTACTAGATCCCATAATATTCGCCTGTCTATTCATTTTAATGGGAGATGTCCTCAAGATTTCCACTTATTAAAGACAATCTTTTCGAACCTGTCTGGTCGGTTGTGACTTTTGAAAGCATAATTAATGTCTATTGAGAAGGGCAGAAGGTAGCGGGGATGGAGGGGAGAGACAAATGATTTTAAATTTTCTGAACCCGGAAAGGCTTCAACCTGCCAAAATTTGAAAACTCGACTAAGTATGGAAAGGTAGGTAGGATAGACCAACTCATCGCAGGCAGAGGCACGCTTGCGAATTCGAGGAGTGTGAGGTCGAATTGTAAAGCACAAAAGTTCTGGGTGCAAGATGTATACACCGAACACGAGATGCCATAGTTCGATAGAACCTATCTGTGGATCATCATCCATAAAACTGGCTAAGTATGCAACCAAACGATGGTCAGTCGGAATGACCACAGAAACGTGAGAAACTATAGAACAAAAAATGAAGTTTACAAGAGGGAAAAAAAAGGAAGAGAACAACTATATCGCTCACACAACAAAACATACTCTCATAACTATGACACTATAGTAAGAAATAAACCATGGAAAAAACAACCAAAATTTGAAAACTCAACTAAGTATGGAACGGTAGGTAGGATAGACAAACTCATCGCAGGAAGAGGCACGGTTGCC
Source organism: Picea mariana (assembly GCA_032191745.1). NCBI lineage: Eukaryota > Viridiplantae > Streptophyta > Pinopsida > Pinales > Pinaceae > Picea > Picea mariana. Next base: position 18,167 of record JASDQU010011448.1, on the reverse strand, counting down.
AGTTCGAGGAGTGCGGGGTCGAATTATAGAGCACGAAAGTTCTGGGTGCAAGATGTATACACCGAACATGGGCTTCCATAGTTCGATAGCCCCTATCCGTGAATCTGCATCCATAAAATTGGCTAAGTATGCAACTGAATGACAGTCGATCGTAATGAACATGGAAATGTGAGAAACTATAGAACCAGAAACACAGTTTACAAGAGGAAAAAAGAGAGGAGAGAACAACTATATCGCCCACAAAAAAAAACTTACTCTCATAACTATGAAACCATAGTAAGACATAAACCATGGAAAAAACATCGCCAGCTATGAAATATAGTTTGAGGCCGACAAACTCTGGTTCAACGCGTAAGAGATGCAATTCACATCGAATGTGATTTTTTTGTATGTTATTTTATCTTAATAGTATTTTATGGAGATTCAACTGCAAAACAATGTAACAAGAGATCAAGAGATCCAACTGCGGATGCATCACCCCAACATTGCAAACCCTAGGCAGACAAGAACAAGGAGCAAATAACAACCCAAATAAGAAGCACCAAAAGGCCCAACTGCAGCCACATGACCCCAACCCTGCAAAGTTGAATCAAACAATAATAAACAACATATAGGAAACAAATAAGAAAGCAACAACTAGCCCACCAGAAATGACGCAGTTCCAATCGCGGTTGCAAAACCCCAAATGTGCAAACTGCAACAAGATGAACAAGAAAACAAGAACAACAACAACATGCAAATAAGAAATCAGTGGAGATGCAAAAAACAAGCATGAACTTGTGAACCAACAATGTCGTTGAAGCATATAAATAAATAAAAACGTAAGAAAATGTATTGTAACAAGACTGCAAAGTAAACATTCAACGTTGCCAAGCCTATTAGGTAAACATTTAAGTCTGTCAGAAATGCTTTGTAAACATTTAAGAAAAAAATGCAATGTGACAGGTCTTTGACATACCCGATTTTTTTTTTTATAATTTATGCAACAATAATTCGAACACTAGAGAATGTATTCGAAGGCCAAACTTTGGATATGCTAGCATATCAAACATTGCCAAAAATTTAGGTAGCAAAAAATGCTAAGACAAACATTCAAACTAATTCTAGCATTAATCCACGTTCAAGAAATACATACGAAAAATATATGATTAAAAAATAATGTACACGATAAAAAAGTATGGATATGTTAACATATCAAACATTGGGAATAGCGAAGCCGACAATAAGACCTCGAACTTTTTATCCAATCAAATCACTACATATCTGGTACTTTTTAGTATATAAAAATCAATGTTTTTAGTTCCCTAACTCCAACAATAAAGATTATACAAATATTTGTGGTCAAAAGACAAACTAATATAAAGTCAATGAATTATCGATAACTATCTCTATACCTACCGTAAAAACTAATAAAGTGATTTTAAATATGCAATGCCTAGTTTCTTATATCAATTGTAGAAGATCATCATATGTTGTAACCTCTCATTATAATCTATGTAGTAATCTCTATTACATAAAATACCAAAAATACATTCCTTATTTCCTTGTTACATTTACCAAACTCAATATTGTATTCCATTAAATTACATGTGCATTAACAACAAATTGATGGTCGACTTTTTAATTCATAATCTACTAAACAAAATTTCCCTATCCTCTCCTTTCAAAGTTTAAGATATTTCTTTATACGAGTCGGCTAGAGAACGCCGAAAGGGGAGTCGTGACTGAGCCGTGACTCCAACACAAAGTGCACATAAAATTTTCGTGCATAATGTTTTTTAATGATATAAACGTGGCCTGTATATATTTTAATCTTCTTTAATCATTTGAATGTGGAAATTATGTATTTTTACAGTAAATTTATAATGTGATTAGGTAAATGTAAAAAAGTAAACATGTTAACGGATGCCTTCATAAATGTAAGGAAGTTATGAACAATAAATCTGACACATTGATTTTGGAGGACGACTAAGAATATGCCAGCATCTTCAATGCTTAGCCATCAAATTAGAATTTAAGATTAAAAGATCATTAATTGTGCCCATTATCAATAGGTGTATGCCTTTCGGCATAATTATTTTATTGAACAATTTGACACAATTCCTTTAGTGTGCGCGTTGAATATTTTAACATATTTTTTAAATTATTTCGAAGTGTAATCAAATAACAACCATAACAAAATAAAAATTAATGTGGACTTTGAGCTCAAGCCATATAATTGCCACATTCAAGAGATTAACAAACTTACTTGAAATTAAAAATTTATTTCACTATTAACTTTTTTTGTTTTATAATATTATATTTACATTTCAACCACATTTACCATATCTACCATACGAGCCACCAGTTTCATATTCTGGCAGTAATAAAGAAAAACGTGGATAGAGTAATAAATTTCGTCGTCTTTTCATTGGACTCTGCAATTAGGGATCCACAAAGTTTGTTTTCATGAAACGGCTCCCCTTTAATGTGGGAGACATAGCATTTAGAATTTATTTAAAAATAATCCTCAAGCATTAGATTTTAAGCTGTAAATGGAAATCGTATCTTTTCCTTGGCAATTCTAAAAGCGGGTGTGACATAGAGCGAATTGATGTCAAAGATGTTTGGATTTAACTATTAAATTTGTGAATTTTAATGGGATGAGCATTTTGATTTTGTTTATCTTCAAAAATATTCTTTTCTAATTTAAATGTAGTCTAAATGTATGATATGGTGAAGCTTTTAAAATATTATCTTCTTTTATAAACGCAACCATACCCGTTTCTTCCCTTTTCAACTCCACTAGCCTTTGTTCTCTATGCTTCTTTTCTGATTATGACCCTATTCTATTGATTGGGCAAACATGTATTCTTTCCGCTCCAAAGGAATCAGATTAAAATGATAGCTTAAGTTATGATTAATAACTTAATAGATATGGTATTAATAGTTTTGCTATAGTGTATTCCTGTATTCCTAGATGATATATACCCACATGATTTATAGGTTTCATTATGTTAAGTTGGGTAGAACAGGGTTAGGGTTATACTAGCATATGGACAATGAATATAGATAGTATATTTCATTTACAAATTCTAATTAGAGTTTATGTTAAAATTTGTAAATTAATTATATTTAGTTTCTCTACAGATTTAATAAATTTATATTTAAGATAAATTTAAACAAAATTACCTTTCAAAATATTATCATAATTTTATATAAAAAAAATACCATTTCTTCAAAATATTATCTCAATTTTTTATAAAAAAATACCATTTCATATTTATATTAATTTATCTTATATAAATTAATTCAAATCTTTCAACCACTTTAATTAATTACAACCAAATCTACACAATAATAATTCTCTCAAATATATTTTAATTAAATATATAACTTACAAATCTTTTATGATATTTCAAATTTATTGTAAATTCGAATCATCTAAAAATCTATCAAATTCCAAATCCAAACCAAATAAATTGTTTTGAATTTCCTGTTGAGAACAAATTATTTGGCAAAAAGAAAAAAGCAACAACATTGGTTTTTGTACCGTGCAAAATTATAATGTCAAAGCCGAACGTAGTGGAAATTTACAATGAAAAGCAGCATTATTGACCCCGTTGGCCTTTCTCCCGCCTCTACGAAAACCGGCCAGAAGCGCATCCTTGGATCTGTTGCCCAGCGCCCTTTGGATCTCTTTACGAACACCCTTCGCAGTGTCCATAGAGACCAAAGTAGTGACAGGATGCAGAGACTAACTTAGAGGTTACAGAAATGGATCAAGCAGCTCATTCGCGTTCTCCTCTTTTCAGTAATAGGTGTAGCCGCTCCACCCATCACAACTTTTTGGAAGAATGACATAACTTATATTCTCTTGCTCAGCCTCCTCCTCCTTTTCCATCTTAAGATGTCCCATGTCCCACGCTGACCAATTCAACTAATCCGAATTTTCTGAGAGTAGTGGTAAGGCACACGGGATCTGCGTTTCCATTTACAGTGATCTTACCCTCATTCGCAATTTAGCTCTAGCCTCAACACGATTTGCTGCACACAATTGTTATCAGATAACAGGTTAAGAAATAAATTAACGCGAGATCGATAGAAATTGGCTTACCTTAGACATTTCTGACAGCTGCTGAAAAGTAACACCCTCCTACACCTTTGCCTTTGGTTGAATGTGCTCCTCTTCTGGTTTCTCCCATCTCGTTCGTCCATGAAGACTATATAAAGCCGTAGTATAAACGTAGCACTGTGGACACGTGCCGTTATTCTCTTCAGTCCTTGGAAACGGGAGACGCGGTTTGATATTACAAAATTCACAGTAACGGAGGATTTCATATTCCTCCTTCTGAACGGCAACGACGTCCCTGTATTCGCGCCCCTCCACACTCGTTTATACATGTTATCGTCATCCCATCATGGTCAGCCGAACGTCAACAGCTACTGGAACGAGCGTTCTGCCGCGTTGTGTATCTATATATAGACTTCAACAGTGTATGTAGACACAACGTGGCATATATATTTACGTCGAAAGGTGTACATCTACATATATATTTACGTTGAAAGGTGTACATCTATTGACAATGGGTACATTTAATATGTTTTTAGTATTTAATCAGTTTTGTATGTACAAGATTAAATATTGTTGGAATATTCTTAGTCGTCCCAATAAATCAATGGTTGTGATTTCAACCACTAACTTCCTCAATATTATAATGATATCCTTTTTACATGTTTACTTTTTTACTTTTACTTAANAAAATTTAAAATTTATTATGATGGCTAACTGATTGTCACCTTGAGTGATTAAGGTTTCATTTTCTAAAGAGCCCAAGTTTACCAGCCACTATTTTTGCTCCAACTATTATTTAATGGGCTGGATTTTCCTGCGCTGAAACTCTTACTACGTCATCTTATCACATAGGTTATTTAATGCACAAGGCTCTGCAGTTATTTAATGCCCAAGGCTCGATTATTTCGACATTCACCAACCACAGTAACTTGTGGTTGTGCTAGTATATATTATCTCATGTAATATATCGTTTTATATAATCAATTTAATCCATATACGACAAAAAAGTATTCCATCTCCAAACAAAATGGCACGAGGTTAAAAAAAACTGTTTCTCACGCGGTATAACTTATTATATATTCAAATAATCAAGATTCCAATCTTTTAGAAGATTCCAATCTTCTAAAAGTACTAGGTCAACATCTTTCTCACGCGATATAATGTATTATATATTCAAATAATCAAGATTCCAATCTTCTCACGCGAGATGCTTGACGACGTTAAAGAAACCTCCAATTAGAATACAAGACCCGCAAAAGTCGAAGGATACGTAAAATTCATTTACAAAGTCGAAGGATATGTATTTTCAAAGAATTGGATCAAACCGTATCCTTTATTTTATTGTACTCTTCTTTAACATGGAAATGATATTTTGTTAGTGGACGATTTGGTTCTCAGGGTTAAATGCGGGCATTGATTCAATGCTTGCAATCCAGACTAACCTAAGTTTGAAAGCGCCATCTATTAAAAATGAGTTCCTAACACATGATTCCTCCTGAAGATTAAAAAAGTGAGAGTTCATTAATTGACTTTTGAGCCGAAACGGATCAATACAGTCAGATTATTACACTCGCAACCATCCGAGAAAGAGGAGAGTGAAATAAGGGCTGAATGCACTCACTATTCGAAAACGCAGAGGTCGGATAATAAATAGATAGAACGAACGGGCAATGAGCCAGCTGATGTGGCGAAGTGGGCGGCTGGATAGTAGGGTAAGGGGAGCTTTCTAAACTAAGTTGGTTGATATTGGTATACCTGCCTCCGGCATGATATCTAGTGATTCGTCATAAGTCAAACGTCATTGACTTTAGTTTGATTTTTATTGGGTTGTCAAGTTTTCATAATTTTTTTAAAGGAAAAAATAGTTTCGAAATTTTGAAATTTATTATCGGGAAATGTTTAATTTGAATTTTGTTTCCTAATATAATATTTAAAATTAATTTAAAATATAAAAATTTTAAAATATTTAATACTTCTGTTCTATAGTTCTATGTAGTATAGCTCTTATGCTTTAAATAATATAAATATTTTGTACGATTTGATTATTATTTTCTTTAACAATTAAAATTATTGAAATGGATGTATGGGAAAGGGGATGTAATTGATGCATGTAAATATTTAATGTCAAGAGTGGCAACTTCCTCCTTCATGAATATTTTTGCAATGCATGAAATGGAGGTTATCACGCATGAAATGGAGGTCATCACATCGGGGATTCAACCATGGCATTAAATGTTAATATTAGTTAACATCAAATGCCAAAACCATATTGTCACTTAGTCACAAGTGTTAATTGTTGGTTTGTAAGATTATTTTTTATTGAAAAATTGTTATTTTTGAAATCATTCTCCATCATTTTGCTTCAAATAAACTTTTTTTCATCACTTTTTATGAAAAACATTGGATAAAAGAAAAAAGGGAATAATTAAGTTAAATATAGTTATTTTTATTAATGTTTTCTTAAATTTGATAAGTTTTAAAAACCAAAAAGATTGGATATTATATTTTTATTAATATTTTTTTAAATTTGATAAGTTTTAAAAACCAAAAAGATTGGATATTATATTTTTATTAATGTTTTTTTAAATTTGATAAGTTTTAAAAACCAAAAAGATTGGATATTATTTATTGAATGTTGTACTTCAAAATAAGTTGTAAAAACCAAAAAGATTGGATATTATATTTTTATTAATATTTTTTTAAATTTGATAAGTTTTAAAAACCAAAAAGATTGGATATTATATTTTTATTAATGTTTTTTTAAATTTGATAAGTTTTAAAAACCAAAAAGATTGGATATTATTTATTGAATGTTGTACTTCAAAATAAGTTGGATCTTATAATATAATAAAATTGTTAATCATTGAATTTACTAATTATAGAAAAGGGAAAGTGGCGGTTAGTTTTTTCTAATAAATTTTAAAAGGAAAATTGGATGGAATAGTTCAAAACTATCTAGTTGTTATGATTATCATAGAGTTGTCAATATCAATGTGACTTTACAAACTAATTTTATTTTGTCAAACTTAAAAGGTAGCAAGTACTTCCACCTCATGATGATACTAATTCCTCAAGTATATTCTAAGTCTTTTTCTCCTTGAAAGTTATAGAGAGCCCTACCCCAATTAAAAAACAACATTAAAACTATGTTTAATAACATTTTTTTTAAACCTATTGCGTTTGTAATGAAAATCAATATGTTTGATATGCCAAAATGCATCCCATATGAAGAATGAATTTTCATTTTATAAAATCACAATCCTTCACAATTTTTTTTCTTTAATTTAAGAAATGTGAATTCGGTCCACCAATACTACGGATTAATGCTTCTGTGGGTTCTGTAATGTTTTGAATGTCTGTTGATTCTCGGCCAATTGTATCATGTATATAATGGATGGATGAACAATATTGTCGTAAATTTTATAAAAATATAAAATAATTTTTTTTATATATATTTAATTAAAAAAAATATTAATTTAATTTCAAAGATGTAATTAAATTATATATTTTTAATCAATCTACTTTCTAAATCTCAATTTAAATACCTAATTCTTGATATTAAACAATCCCACTCACACATGAACCATACTTTAAATGCTTAATCTTTCAAATTTAGCTTATAATTTGTCCCATATTTCTATTGAGAGTAAAATTCTACCTACAAAACTAGTGATGTGATATAAGGTCATGTACCTTATTTTTCACATAGAAAACAAAGACTATATGCTAGAAATCCATTTCAACTGCCCATCCCTTCATCCCTCCATTTTTCAATTTTGCAGCACATGTCTTCTTGGGGTGACTTCAAGCAAATGTGTTAGAGATAATGCTTCATTAATGTTGCATACTAAAGTTTAGGGATTAGTTTGAGGATGTGTAGGAGACTGTTGAGATATTCTCTCAACCTACATCTCCATGTGTGGAGTTAATTGGATCTCACTCCAACTATATATACATGTTATCTTGATGTGTTAATGTGTAATATAATTAAGTGTTTTATGTAATCATGTCTTTCATCTCAATTTCTAATTTGGTATCAGCGCTGGTTCATCCCTAACTCTCTCATGAGAGTGGTTTTGATCATGCTTATTTTGCAATGATTAAATATGTGTAAATAGGTCAGTGTAGGTATATGAGTTTTTTTGTAGGAGAGTGGATTGATTTTATTTTTTGAGTGTAGGTAGTTGTTGAGTGAAAGATGTCACTAAATAGAATGAACGATCAACATCAGTACTGAGAACCACCCAACCTCGTGGAAACCCTGAAGATAAATCTCTCCTCCGTCAAATAGTATGTTGGTACGTGATGAAGCTGTCAAGTTCGATATGAGATCACAGTTGACAATGTTGTCGAGGAAAGGAGTTGCCGCCTCCAGTAAATTATATGCATTGTGAACAAGAGGACTGTGAGAACCGTGGAGGAGTTGCGTTGCTTAGAGAAATTCCTACTTGAGCAGATATCATTGGATCCGTTATTGCCACAAGAGGGAAGTCATCATTGCCAAAATCGTTGCGTGCATGGAGGATCCCCCACAAATTTGTTGAGCATAATTGTGATAAAATTCGTTGTTGCAGAGGAAGGTAGACTAGACATCATTGTGCAAGAAAATCGTCATGTTGCCATTTTGTTTTTATTTGCAGAGATCTTTGATGTGTGAGTGAATTACTCTACGAAGAAAGGAGCCACGTGTTACTTGACAATCGCCACTATGATTTGAAGCACACCAAGTGAAGAACAATAATGATTGGAGGTGCTGCGGTGGTTTGATAACCATTGTTCAAATCTGCAGATCCGAGTCAATAGTACTCAAAGAGCTCATTCTGAAGTCTGTTCTGAGATATCTTGCTGAACCCCTTGCGACCAGTGGTAGCATTGTATGTTGATGCTTAACGCGTTGTGTTTACCGAGTCTATCAAAATCAAAGACGAGAAACGATATTAATAGTTATATTAATTATTGTGAATGATATATA
>JASDQU010011447.1:115480-160010 GCA_032191745.1 Picea mariana | reverse complement strand
GATGAAATCTATGCTACGAGAAGGAGAAAACATTTATCATTCCCATATGCACAATGTCCCAAAATATATTAAACTCATCAATATCAATCATGCAATTTCGCTACTTCAAATGCAAGAATGCCCCCAATCTATAAAGCAAGAAAATAAATCTTTTTGTTTCAAAAATTTCACTAAAGGCAATAATGAACTTTCTTAAAACAAAGAAACCCAAACTAAAAGTTTTCTTTTAAAACGAACTATTCAGAAGAAATCTGATATTTCCCTAAACAATTCTAAAGAAAACACATGCTTTGTAATTGAAAGACACTCAAAGAAATAGACCAATCCTTCAAAACCAAACAAAGCAAAAGTGGCTAAAAGCAACTCAAAGGATGTCAAGCAGACTGTAAACAGATCCATATAGGCTCCAAAAGTTCAATCCATCTGATCAAAGAAAAACTGGGCATCAAAAAATAGGATATCCTAATTCCAAACACAAATTTCAAATGGGTTCGCAGCCTAGCTATACGGTGCAGTGCGAACATTAGTGAAGTTCGCAGGCTAAACACAGGTAGGGTGTGAACACCTCGCACTAGATTACACAGTAGGGTGCGAACTCAGATGATTCTCGCAGGCCACTAAAGGGTACAGTGCAAGAATGTCTGTAAACAAGCAAAATTTGGAAAAAGGACAAAAATTTTGAGTGAACTTGCAAATCCAGAGAGTCTTGATGGATCTCCCACAGACTCAGAGACCAGAAAACAAACAATCAAATCAAGGGAAACTAGACTAACTAGGAAACAATCCGATCCCCAGTTGAGTCGCCAATTTTGTTTTAGGATAAATCCGTAAGTGCGGACACAAACCGATCTCCCTAGATCCACCTGGATCTAGAACAAAGCAAGACAGAATAATACTCTTTCCCTAGATTTTAACTGTTGAATGAACTAGGAGGCAAGAATCATGAACATACCTTATGATCGCTTCCTTGGGTCTTTGTTGTTCCAAGCTTCGCTCCAATGCTCTTGCATCATCAAGACCACAACAAAACAAACCAATCGAAGTGAGGACAACTCAATATATTCAACAACTAATCTATGTATATGATCAAGGAGTTATACTTTAAAGTGACATTAGCTTTATGGGAAAGAATCATATTACTGTATCATATTAAATGTGAAAGAGAGATTACAACCATGGCCTTGATGTCGTAAGGTCCCTTCCAACTGTCCTTCGTTCCACACGCACTTCTTGCTCCAAGGATTCTGAAAGCATAAATCTGATAGCTACTCACAATCTATCTTGACAAAGCAAATCTCAAAGTCACTCCAACCAAGCTAATTATTCCAAAGCTAACCCAAGCTCAAGCTAACTTTCTCCATGAGAACTCCTCTCCTTTTATAAGTTGAAGAGGATAAGGTGAGGAGGTTAGGATGATCCCACTAAATCATGAAAGCGAGTAAGATCCAAACCATTCGGATGCCACCTCACCATAGAAGCTTCTCCTTCTAGAAGATTCGAGAAAACGATCATTTTTCCCACGTGCTGGAATTCTCGCACCCTAGCTATAGAGCAACCTGCGAGGTGTTCGCACCCTGGCTATAGTGCAACCTGCGAGAATGGGTCATTCTCGCATCCTGCCTATATAGCAACCTGCGAACTTCCCTTTTTATAAGGTTTTTACATAGGAAAAAGCAACTTCTTTTCTCAAGAGAAGTTCTTCTCCCTTCTCTCTTTAGGAACACAGGCCACTGACCCCTCTGAAGGCAACAGATAGGTTTACATCATTACCGATCATAGGAATGATGAAAATAATGTGTAACAACTTTGATTAGTGTAGGAAGAATGGCCTAGGGTGGGGAATGGTCCATGTTCAGAAGATAGGACAATTATTCTTCCTTGTTTGAGAAGAATAGTCCAGATATCTCATTATTCTACTTTGAGGGCAGATATTCTTTCATATCTCACAGACGTGAGTGAAATATTAGCCCAGATGATTAAGTTTATATCATAACATTGTTTCTGTGCAGGTTGCTATCAGATGTTTGTTATGAAAACTGTATGACAATAGATGTAGACTACTGTGGTGGATATGTTCCACTATTCATGAGGCAGATATTCTTTCAGAGCTCACATATGTGAGTGAAAGATTGGCCCAAATAATTTAGTATCTATCATAACATTGTTTCTATGTAGGTTGCTATCAGATGTTTGTTATGAAGACTGTATGACAGTAGATGAAGACTACTGTGGTGGATATGTTCCACTGTTCGTGACTATACGTTGTTGATCAAGTACCTGTGTGTTACTTGGTGTGCTAGTGAACCACTGGATTGTAGTTATGTACTACTATGGATAGACACAGTTGTGTTCTATTTTTGTTCTAACTTCCTCGAAGACTATCAACAGTTTATTGGAAATAATCACCATCCAGACAAATGATGAACAGAGATTTTCCAGATGGAAATTGGTTCAGAGCATTTACTCCTATAAATTATAAGAGTGGCTCTTGTATCACTCTATGGTGTGAGTGACTTATCCAGCATCATGTCTAATTACTTAGATGAAGTATGGTTTCGAGAGATGATGCAGCTGATGGTGATGGTGATGCTCATGATCTAGTCATGAGATAGTCTAGACGACTATATTGATGCTATCGGGTAAATGGTATATTTTTTTGCTCAAGACCATTACCTGTAATACCTCCCTAGCTAGGAGGGAGTGTTCATATTATGGTAGCTGCAAGAGGTATTTACCTCCACATGTGAACCTGACGAGAATAGAAGACTCCGGAAAGCAAGAGAAAACCCTAATGAGTTGGCTAATAACCCTAGAAGCCTTGTCGGCTCAAGAAGATAATTTATATTAGGGTATTAGCCTCCAAGAGAAGAAGTCGGCTAGAAATAATAATAATATTACTGAACAGACACATATCCAGAAGGAGAAGTCGGCCCTAACAAATCTGGCAGAACCAGTATAAATACAGGGCGTCAGTTCTCATTTTGACACATCTCAGAATTGCAGACATCAAGTGGTGCGCACTGCAGTTCCTAGTTTGGTGCGTACGTGTGGAGGAGAGTTGCATATGCAACTGCTGCAGCTAGCAGTTTCAGTGTTGGCTTAGACTATCTCTTGGCTAGGGTTTGGACTATCTGATCAGCTATTGTTGGTGCGCTATCCTTGGAGGAAGATGCGCTACACCTTGTTTGGCTATCTAGCCTAGGGTTTGCTTCTGGAGTAATTCTCAGTCAAGGTTAAGGTGCTTGGAGGGTGGCTTCAGCCTATGGTTGGGTGACGAGGGTATCGTCAATGGTAAAACGAGCACACTATCTTCTATATTCTAACAGGTAGTACTTACAATCCACTATCATTGCTATGAGACATTCCTCTAGTCTAGTTTACCATTTCAGGTTGTTTGCATAGACATCATCTCTCACTCATAGAGATATTAATGAACCCACTGTCGCAGCCATTGCATACGGGTTTGGTACAGAGGTTTATTCCTCCGATGGAAAGAAGATTGTCTTGATTTTCGAGAGAGGATGTCAAGAGAGGTAAATTTGAGGTGAAGTCTGTTAGAGGGGACACGCATTTGGGTGGCAAAGATTTTGACAACAGGATGCTCAGTTACTATGTTAGACATTTCAACAGAAAAAATAAAACGGAAATAAACACAAGTGCTAAAGCTCTTCAGAGACTCCTGTTGAATGCGAAAGGGAAAAAAGAAATATGTCTTATGTGGTTTACTATTGCTTCGTACCTATGGTGAAGAATAGACTAAGAACGGACAATGAGATTAGGAACGTGTGGTGAGCGAAAGCTTTAGTCTTCCTTCATCTTCCTCTTTAGTCTTCCTTCGTTCAACAACAAAAATGGAATACGAGGGGTAGCTAGGCGAGATGGTGAAGAGTTTGTCGGCGAAGTGCTCTTGAGGCGGTGGAGATTTTGGTGGTGAAGTGCTGACAACTACTACACTACATCGATTGCAGTGAGGAGGAAGCTGGCATCTCGAGTGCAACAATTATAAATGTCATCAAAACGTGGATGTTTTGGTTTTTTTTAAGATTTTATATTTAAAAATTAATTTTCCTCTGTGACAAATAGTGAAAAAAAATTCATATACACCGGGGGAATTATGTCCCATCTTACGATTATTAACCAATCAAAAATTTAATTCATGAAAATTGGAAAATAAAAAATATGTTTTAATTATTTAAATAAAAAATGTATTATGAATTAATAAAAGTTACAATACAAAATATCATAGGATTCTCCAAAATGCACTAACTAATGCATTAAAATGTACTAGTTAATAGGCGGTCAACTATTGTTGACCACCATGCAAAAGCTATAGTCCCTAGCCGTAGGCAGGGACTAATAAGCAATGACCCCAAATTCATGTGGGCTTTTGTTTTCATAATACCAACAACACATTATATAGGTATAAGCTAAAGAAAAACCTGTGGTTTTGCTACTTGCAGTAATATATATATATACATGCCAAAGAAAGCCTACGGTTTTGCGATTTGCAATCACAAGTTATGTGTATATATAAGCCAAAGAAAGCTTACAGTTTTGCTACTTGTAGTCACACATTATGTCTCATTTACTTGTAGAGGCAATTACAAAGAGATATCGATTGATATCCCTCAAAGGTCTTAGGACAATCCATCTTGGGAATAAGAGAAATAAAGGTTGAATTAATGATTCTTGGAACCTTCCTTGATAGCCTAACCTCCTCCACCTCTTAAGAAGATCCTTACCTAATAACTCAAAGAAAGAAAGCTAGAATTCAATAGTCCACCCATCAAGACTCATTCTCTTATCCTTCTTAAAAGTAGTTAGAACTTTATGTAACTCCTCCTTATTAATAAGCATGAACATCCTTTCATTGTCATCATTAGTAACCCACCTGGGGAAAAAGGAGATGACCTTCAAGATTTCCACAATATTAGCACCAACGGGCTCCTTGAAATGTTCAATATCCACCCATATGGAAGCTTCAAAGTGACATTGGAAGAAATCAACAAGTCTATCAGACCTAACACTACCCCCCCAAACTTCTTTGTAGTTTAATGTCAAATTCATATCACCATCGATAAAAAGGCTATCATATTTTATGCTATGGGAAGAAAAAAGGCTATCCTAGAAATTATAACATCCTTCATACGAAACATAAATGTTGAGAATGGACAAAGAAAATCCCAAGCTTTTGCAACAAACCTTTGTAAATAAACCTGAATTAATTGAAAACACATTAGAAAACACAACATTAGTATTCAAACCCAAAATGATCCCCCCAGATAAACCCTCAAAATCAAGAGCAAGAAATTCCCAACCCCCCATCAATTTTTTAAGTTTAGGGCTTAAAAGGTTCCCTTTTCCTATGGTTTATTGTAGCAGAACAATCTTAGGTCTTTCATTTTCTACCAATCCTTTGAGGAAAAATCGTTTGGCCTATATCCCCCTAGGCCTCGAATATCAATGGAAAAAATCTTCATGGAGAAACCTCTGGAAGGGCTAGTCCCACTCTTAGGGCCCCAATAATTAGCTTTTGTTTTCCTTGATTAATTTATTTGATTGAATGTTCCTGTGCCCATCTAGAGGTCGACTTCCTACCCATTGAGAGACTCCCTACTTCTCTAGGAAATTCCATTACCAGACCTCTAAAGGGACCTGACAAAAAATGTTGTCCTTTCTTAGGAAGCAAATCATAATATCCACCTCCTATGGATTTAACATTCGATGAAAACGACCCCAACCCCTCCATCGGCCCCAAACCTGCCATATCACATGGGTCAAATTCATTGGATAGGTTAACACGAGGGATATTAGAGTAGAGGGGGGTTCTGGTAATCTTTGGAGGTTGACCTCTAGGTCTCTTATTCTGAATAGAAAGAGCAGGGCCTAGCACTTCAACAACCCCCAATAGATTGTTGAAGGGAAAATAACAAGAAGAGGAAAGATTCAACTTAACGACATCATTCTCACAAGTGTTCACGGTTTCCTTTGAGGCCTCTTGAATATGTGAAAAGGATCTATGCTCCAAAGCTGGACCTTATGTGTCTTCAGAACCCACATTGCAGCCCAAAATTGGTTTTGCACCAATATTTAAAGGTATCGAGAGATATTCAACAAGGATTTATATAGCCCCTTCAAATCCCTTACCCACTTTTTCATGTGAATAGATCGCAAGAGCTACCTAGGTAATCGACTTTTGATCAACAATCTCCTTGGGGGCAAGTGGCTTCTTCTCCTAAAAAATGGCTCTCTGAAAATCCTTCTTCCTCCAATTTTTCTTTAAGAAAGGCTTCGAACAATCCTTCATAACATGTCCATAAAAATGACACCCGGAACAACAGAAAAATATATTAACATAATCAAGGAATCATGAATACCTTTTCTCTTCAAGAACCAAATCAATGGATTCAAATAAACGCTTATCTAAAATGCTATCATCGACAAATATGGTCTTCCCGAGCTAGTTACCAGTGGCCCTTCCTCTTCATTGCACCAACCTGTCTGCAAGTGCCCAATACTAATCCTAGACCCAACAAAACGAAAACCATCAACGTCGATTGGGGTATCAAACTAGAATGTTACTAGATCGTCATCCAAATCGGTAAAGCATACTTTCGGGGTGGTCGAGGTTGCATTGAAAATATCACTTCTCGAATTAATCACCTGAAATAAACCAAGATTTGAACATGGGGGTACACCCATAGACGTGAAAAGAGTTGGAGAGTCCTCCTAATTGTCCCTAGTTTGATCAAATCCCGTGGAGGTACCAACAACATTTCTCTCTTCCATGCCACGGATCCGAAACTCAAAAAGATAACCTTTTGTCACCTTTGCTTAGGTCAGGCGAGGATGCCTCATCAACACCCAATGATCGTGACAACCTCTCCACAAGAGATACAACACTTGGTGGTGAACATAATATTTGGTCTTCAGATAGTTGATCATCCGAATAATCGATAAGTTATACTTCATCATACATCCTATTTGGCAACAAACCCTCCTCCAAGCACCAACAAGTTCTTTGTCTCATCTTCCAATCATTTTGTGCTTCTATTTGTATGCCGAGATGATGCTTGGTAATATAATCTAAGATAGACAAAGACCAACACACATGATTGCAGTTCCAGAGTTTCAATTCAATCTACAGAGGGACACGAGTTTGCACGAAAAGAAAACCTAGATCAAAAGACCAAAATCCTCAATAACATCTTAAATAGTATATTTATGAATATCTTCAAACGAATCAATGATAAAACAACTTACTCAATGATTTTTCTATAAAATTAACAAACTTGTTCTAAGTATAATGGTTATTCACCACCTATATTTTAAAGCATTTTATCTCTATAAAAATATAATAATAATAAATACAAAATAATTGTTTTTTAACATTATGATAATTAAAACATTTATTTATTTTTAATTTTCTAATTTTATAATATAAAACTTAAAAATGAGATTTTCCTTCCCCGCCTTCTCGAACATTTCTCAACCGAGTCATATGTATTAGTTGAATATTTCATTTTTTTAAATAATAATAATTTAATTTTAAGGTTACGCTAAACCAAACATGAAATTGATATATAAACCTCCTTGTTTATGGGATAAGAGACCCTACCCTTTAAATTTAAACTTATAACTTTTGAAGAAAAAACACATATATTAAATAAGATTAGTTTTTTCTTAAAAGTGTAAAGATGGATTTTCAAGTAATTGAGAAAAAATATAATAAACATTGAAAATAAAACCTAAACCACACCCATGGAGAAAAACTAGCATTAAAATGCGTTACATATTATTTTAAATCTCCTCCAACTTCTTTGTATTTTATTTTTTATTATTATAATAAAATTATAAATATAGTTTTGGATCTGTAAGGAAAGTATACTTGACAGAAACAACCGTTGGATAGAAATCTCCTTTGTTCACCCATCTTCAAAATTAAAGTTGACCTGTAGATTTGATTGGTTTCAGTAATTTACATTTTTCCCTTGTCAGTGAGAGCGCCTCAAGAAGGATAGAGAAAGCATAGGTTTGTACTCTGTCATGAATATGGAGCTTGTTATTATTATAGACAGTGTAGTTTGCTGTGTCT
The DNA here is from genome assembly GCA_032191745.1 of Picea mariana. Taxonomy (NCBI): domain Eukaryota; kingdom Viridiplantae; phylum Streptophyta; class Pinopsida; order Pinales; family Pinaceae; genus Picea; species Picea mariana. The sequence goes on along the minus strand of JASDQU010011447.1, from coordinate 151,915 downwards.
AATGGAGTTCAGCTGCAAGACTGTAGTTGAATTTGGAATTTTGGGCTTGAATGGGTAATGTAATTAGAAGCTTAGCATTAAACAAACATCTGATTTTCCTTTTGTAACGTATGGTGTAATCAGTCTGATGCGGGAAGACAAGTTTAGAGGGAAACTCTGGCATCAGTAACCCCGCGATAAGGGTGTTGTTGCTGTATTTAAAATCTGTTTTCACATCTGAAACAGCCGAATTCTGGACTGACAAATTCTAGCAACCCCACAGCCAACATGTTTGCCAGGGTAAGGGTAATTTGCTTGTAAAATTTATTTGTCTTCCCTGTGATATATGAAACAGAGACATGATTATGTTTATGTTTTTATTTTGAGTGCAGGAACAACCCCTCAGGAAGAACAGGCACATTGTTTCGAAGCCAACTGTAGCAACAAAGGGTAAATGGGTACCTTGAAAACCTACAATATTTTTAAGTGCTACAATATAGTGTGTTGGCTGAGAAGTATTCGTGCAAAATGGCAGGTCCTGCAATGGCAGCACCCAACCAGAGGCCCTTAGGAGACATTAGCAATCTCGTGGGAGGTCTGAACGCCCAAAGCAACATCATAAAAGATGGTGTCAGGAAGTAAGTTGTTTGATGTTATCAACTTATTTACTATTTATGAGGTCGTATATAGTAAATCAATTCCTTGCAACAATAGGAGGGCCTATGGAGACGTTGACAATCTGGTGGAAGATCTGAACGCCAAATGCAATACCAGCAAAGATGGTGTCAGGAAGTATGTTGTTTGATGTTATTAAGTTCTTTCTTAGGTCATATATAGTAAAGCAATCCCTTGTCACCAATCTTGTCTCTTTGCGGTTGGCTTTTCTCCGCCATAAATGTCCTGTCCTAAACTTGTGGACTGTCTACTGTTTCAGGAGGTCTAGAGAAAACTTGGTTGTCAATGCCAACAAGGGAGCCAGTTCTAGCACTCAGGTAAGTTTAGTAAGAGCTATTTAAGCAACCTGAAAGATTGTTTTCCAGTAGAACTGTCAAACAGGGTCTACGATCGTCATGTCTAATGTTCTATTTTTCTGGACATGTTTAGTTTGTTGCTTTTCTTTCTATTCCAGGGATCTCTTTCCATTATCTATTTTCTGTGAGTCCAAGCAGTGAATCTCACTCTTTTAATCTCTCGTTTTGATTCCAGCAATCCCAAGGAGAGGGTATTGTTGTCAGGGTAGAAGAAAAAGCAGGGGCAGGGATAGTTTGGGGAAACAAACGGAGCCGTACTATTAAAACGAAAGCTCAATATGCCATTTCTGTTAGTGATAGCATAGATTCAAGTGCACAATATGGGGGATTAAAAGCAAAGAAACCCAGATCAACGACTGCAAGACTAACCTCTCGAAGCGAGGTCTGTCTTATTGCTTTAATTTCTCCCAATTACAATTACTAGCGGGTTTTATAGACTTAAGATAGCTTTGTGTTTATTTATGATGTAAGTGGGTTGAGTTTGATTAATAATTTTGCTAAGGGCATTTCAGGATTCATTCAGGGACGTCCCTAGCATTGATGATGGAGACATTGACAACCAACTGGCAGTTGTTGCATATGTTGAAGAAATATACCATTTCTACCGGAAGACTGAGGTACGTCTCAATGTCAATGATTGCAGTTTTTTGTGAATGGGAAGGTAAAATTTATTTTCTTTTACAAAAATTCGGAGATCTGTATGTCCAGAACATGAGCTGCGTACCTCCGGATTATATTAGAAGTCAGCCTGAAATCAAGGAAATCATGAGGGGAATCCTGATTGATTGGTTGATAGAGGTACAAATTTGTTCCTATGCTGGTTCTATTTGTTTTCATGCTTAGATCTAGAAGAGGGTTATATGGGCTATTTCTTAGACTTGACTTTGCAATTTTACAGGTGCATCTGAAATTTGAACTAATGCCAGAGACATTGTATCTCACTGTGAACATCATCGATAGATACCTTTCTATTCGGAGTGTTACAAAGAAAGAATTACAATTAGTGGGTAGCACTGCAATGCTTATTGCTTCCAAATATGAAGAAATCTGGCCTCTAAAGGTAGGATGACTTACATCTATAAGAATGGGTATAAGGAAATCTTTAGTGTATATAGCTACTTTATACAAGACCTGGCTGGCTCTTGAAAATTATGTTCACACTTCCACACACTCTCAGTTAATAGGGTGAACAACAATCTCTGCTCCCAGAGAAGAATACCCTTTGTGCTGACATCAACACCAAGAATATTGCATGATGGCTTACAGATTATTGACATAAGACGAACTGGTTCATTCTTGGCTATAGGTCAAAGACTTATTATACATCTCGGGAGGTGCATACACATCAAAACAGATAGTGGATATGGTAATTAGCTTTAACTGATATGTTTCTCTTTCGTTGGATTACGACAGTCTCCAAAGATGCAGTTTGACTGATAAATTGATAATACTACTTGGCAGGAGCATACGATATTAAATCAACTGGAATATAAACTTACAGTTCCCACTCCATATGTATTCCTTGTCAGGTTTCTTAAGGCAGCTGGTTCAGACAAAGTGGTAAATATCTGAACCCCACCACTTTTTTAATATTGGCAGAATAATTCCTGCTGTATTGATCAAAACTCCGTTCAAATTGCCTCCGGATATCTAGCATTGTTCTTGGTTTAGATGTCTTTTCTTCTTTGTATTCCTAATAATCCCCTGCTGTACTGATAAGTCTTAAAATCATTTATCAAATGCTTCAGATGGAAAATCTGGCATTCTTCTTGGTTGACCTGTGTTTGCTTCATTACTTAATGATCAAATACAGTCCATCAATGCTTGCTGCTGCTGCTGTCTACACTGCTCAATGCACTTTGAAGAAGCATCCATGTTGGAGTAAAATACTTGCCCTTCACACTGGCTACTCTGAAGTAGACCTCAAGTAAGTCTTCTAGTTTTTTAAGGCATCATGCTTCTAGTAAGTTTATCGTTCTAAAGTTACCTACTCCTAGACCTATTAGGTTTCCTCATCAGTTACAGGCAGGAAAACTGTAGGTTATAACCAAAACATTGATCAGCTGCAGCCAAAACATGGTGTATTGATCAGCTATGTGTTGGCACTAATCTATTCATATCCTGTCCCAATTGTAAGGATTGGCTATTGTGCACATCGAACCGTCTAGGGTGTATGCACATTTAGTTAACTTTCTGCATTGTGAGATATTAACATTTATTTAACTCGTTCCAGGGAATGCGCGCACTTCATGGTTGACTTCCACCTGAATGCAGAAAGAAATAGGCTCAAAGCTGTTCATAAGAAGTATTCATATCCATTTTTTGGCTCTGTTGCTTCTTTAAGCCCTGCCAACTTACCTGCGGGAACTGTTGCAGCTCCAGCAACTGATAGCTGTGCACACGATATTTACTTCAGGAGGCCTTATTGAAGGTTGCCCATTGTCCCAATCGGGCGAAAACCTATCACCGGTGGTGTTGCTAACAGTTATGTTTATCTAAATAGCCCTTAACAAGACATGTAAATTTCTAGCTGATTTTTTTCATACCTTGAATTTCTCATTAATTCTGAATAATTAATTTTCATTAGCAAGATGAACGCTAGATGTTTTGAATTGCCCTTTTTGAACTGGCAGACCGCTAACATCCTCAGACTTCTGAATTTCAAGGCAATATTTATCACCGTGACGGCTTTATGTAATCAGATTTTTTCAAGTATGATTCATCATTGGACAATCTTTGTTGATGGATCTTTTGGTTTATAACATCTCTGTAAGGAAGTAGAGAAACCAATAGATCTTTTGGTTTAAATAGGCCTCTGTTTCAACCTCTCAAGACATCCCTGCTAAAAAAATGTGATTTTTCAGAGAACAAGAAGCATGAATGAAATTCAGATGCGACTTTTTCTATTCATATGATTGCACCGGGGGCATTATGCTATGCACCTAGTGTTCCATTGCTTTTTTTGTTTTTGATAGATTGTTTTTAGCTGGCAAATGTGATAAACTCTATTCCAGCAGACTGGAACCTTGTATTCTTCATAATTGCATTATACTCATCTGTGATATTACTGTACTGTAGAAAGGATCTGCTATGAAAATCTCATTTGAGTCTCCGAGGCATCACTGGTAATCCATGTGAATTTTCAAGGACTAAGAAGAATGAATGAAACACAGATATTATTTTCAAAGACCAAGAGTCTGAAAATGTCCCTTTAAACCTAAAGAACAAAAGTTCATAGCCCTTGAAATTCTCATTAATTCTGAACAATTAATTTTCATTAGCAAGATCACAATTTTTTTAAGGATATCAATTAGCAAGATTGCAATTTTTTATGGAATATTTTTAAGGATATCAAACAAGATTGCACCTGTAGCTCCTTGGGCTACAGGTGCAAGTGACACCTCTTTCCCCTTGACCTTGACTCTCTAGGTTTTTTCTTGGCTATTTGGTTCTTGGGATGGAGTTGAGTGAAGCCTCCAACATTTGGCCTCCCAATTCCTGGTCAATGTGTAGTACTAGCAATAGTTCTTGCATGGGCTACTTGGCCTTCTAGAAAGCCAACAATTGCTAGCTTTGTATCCTACTTTCTCGTTACAAAAAACAAAAAAAAAGATGCCATGCCATACCTTTTCGGTTTGTGACGATCTGTTGGCACAGATTTGGGTGGCATAATCATCCCTTTGTTGTACTCTTCCAAGCCTACAAGCATATTTGAGTGGTATGTTTCCCACTCCTTTTACAACTACTCTTCCAAGCCTACAAGCATATTTGAGTGGTATGTTTCCCACACCTTTTACAACTGCATTTCTTTCTATGGGAATGACTTATTTTCTGGTTCCTCTATCCTTGACAAGGTTTGGTTTGAGTTGAATTTGTGCTTCTTTCTTTTAGTCCATTGTATCCTAGGCCTTCATGCTTGGTTCTCTATTGAACTACAACGGGGATCACAATCCCTTGGCCTTTCTTTCCTATCCCTTGGCACTTGTAGCCCATTTGCCTCAGTAACTTGGAACCAATGCCTCTAGTGTGCTTTTCAAAATCACTGAAGGGCTCTTGGGGAAGGATCTTGGAAGGTGAGCATGCTTTGGCTCTGTCATGGTGGTAGTTTCTGCAGTGGCAACAAAAGGGACTTGCTTGGTTTCTTGGATAACTGTTTGTAGCTTCTTCAGTACCTCTTCCTTCACTACCAAATGACGATGTGGATAAACAGTCACTTTGGTGAACCTTTCCTCTTGCAAATTATCCAACTGAGTGAATCTCTCCCCCAATGATCAACCCTGCCTTGCAAAAGGAATGATCAACCCAAATTTAGCAATATAAGGAATGCCTTATAGCCTCTAATTGCCGATCCAACAAGAAATAAGTATACAACTCTAGCAATAAAATGATCAATTCATCAGTGATACCATAGATTGCTCTAGTATCATAGATGTCATTTCCCACAAAAAAATAAAAACAAATTGGTCCAGCGGTTAAGAAGAATTCAAACGACTGTCCTCTACTACTATGTTACGTACAAGTAATAATACAACATAGATGACTGTATTAACTTTATTGGTGAGCAACTTTAGTGGTTACGTTGGCTAATGATAGAGGTAAGATTGGATGAAGGTGATTTCTTGCACAAAGAGCTAATTAAATGACGTTCATGCATTTGTATTAACCCACCAATCAAATCAATAGAAACGGATTTAATTTAGGTGATGTGAGTGTGGGGGTTGTCAAACGACGACTATTGAATCGATTGAGTGAGTAAATCAAACATGTGAATGGGTGGTTGTAGGGAGATACCTCACAACCACACAATGTTCAATCGAGAAAACCATCATCCAACAAAATGCAAATATAAACATTTATTTGCCCAAGCAATTTCACAATTCACATAACGATATGGTTGTTTTGAGTTTTTAATCTACCTTACCAACTAATAGAGTATTGGAGAATTGCTATGGTATTAACATGTAACTTCGCATTGACTCAATCAATAATTACATCAAATTGTTACATGTGAATCGATTCAATTACAAAGAAGATAGATTATGAATATGGGCTCTATACATTTCTCTTTTACACACAAATGCCCTAAACTAAAATAAACAACCAGTCGAACAATCACAAAATCATTCAACCATATTCAACACATAGAATACCTTGGAAATCCAAACATGAAAACCAATATTCAGTGGGAATTTTATTATATTGAGGAAATTGTTACAAAAATGTGAGTAACAATTGAATCATTGAGCATGTTGCAAAGGGCCCTTTCTTTATTATGGAGCATTTGCTTGGAAATTATACTTTTTTCCTTATTTCACCTTGGTAGTTGACATGGTTTTCTAGTAAGTGGGTGACCCTTAGGAAAAGGGTTGCTACTAGTCTCCTTGAGAGGTCATCGTACCATTCCCACTCATACTTGCCACTTTTCACACCTCTTCCCCTATGTTTCTTCACCTTTTGGGTTTATGGGTTCATTGACCCCAAGAAGATATTGTACCTCATTTCATGGGAAAAGGGGCTAAAGGCCCATAGGTGTTGTAGCTAGCACTGTAAAAGTCAAAAAACACAACCCATCCTTCTAGATTGTCACAATAAGGTCCTGAGAGCAATGAAACACTTCTCCATAAAAGATTAAGGACCTTTAAAAAGAAAATGAATAAAATGTTTTGCTTGATGGGGGAATGCATCGGGGTGTCCTTTAATTCCCAGTGCATATGGAACTCAATGTGTTATAACTTCAAGTGGCATTGCGGTGCTCTTTTTCTTTCCTTTCACATACCACTCAATGTTTGGACCATAAAAAAAACGAAAGGAAAATAAAGGGCTTGCAAAAATGTTGCATTGCTAAGCAAGGGATGCAACACACCCTCCACATAGGCACCCATAAATGAGACAATATGAGCCCTTGATATATCAAGAACCCCATGCTCAAAAGTCCTTCCCCCATCCACATTGTATTCACTATGTTATCACTCCAAGAAACTCTTTGAGGTTGTAGGTCAAAGATGCTTGGTAACTTAAAGTAAACTTGTTTTTGTGTTTTTGTGTGTGTGGATCAATGGGATAACTCAACTATAGTATGGCCTCCAGACAGTCAAAATGAATAATCAAATGAACCAATGCTCTCAAAGATCAATAATCGGATAATAGCTTTAAAAATGGGTGAAGAAATCTATACTTATTAACCAAAACCACAGATGTGATGGGTCAAATAATATAGTGAAGAATACTATTAAGTCAAACCTATGAACTAACTAATGAGATGACAGACATTTAGTAGTTAAAACAAGCTTGAAATAAAGTACAAAAGAAAGCATGGAAATCTGATATCAATAGAGAGAGAAAATTGTGATCTGTATTATCATATGAAAAGTCTATTACAAATAGTATAGTTCTTGTATCCAAAATTGAACCCCCCGCTTCTATTAAATGATAGGTATTTATATCTTTTACAATAGATCTCAGATCCTATAAATATGGATCTGGATTTCTAAATATGGAAAACAGAGTACAAAAATTAATACAATAAAATAACATAATATTTAACCAAATAGATTTAATCTGATCATTACAAATCGAATTTGACAACTAAAGCATTATTTGGCAGTCTGTAGGTGAAAATCACAGATTCAGAAATCTGTTTTTGATGACTGGGAGATTTTCTGTCAAGAGTTATTGTGCCATTTGGTGTTATTTCCTCACCACATGTATTTAAAACTTCATGAGAAAGATATTCTAGCTTCTCTTAATTATTATCCATCATTTGACACCTTTCCCACCTGTTCAGGAATTAAAAAATCGCGATATGGGCAGAAAGAAGACGTTTCTGGACTCTTCTACGCTTTCACCAGCTCGTTTGTCCTAAATCCGCCCCTTTAGCCGGTGAAAAGGAAATCTTTCAACAGCTAACTAGCAGATTTCAAAACCAATGAGCTGGTGAAAGCGCAAATTTTTTAATGAAAACTGCCTTGGGAAAAATCAAATTTTTGAGCCGTGGAGAGTCTGTTTTACATGCTTGAATAGTCGATTGACATGCAAAAATCCTAAGCTTTCCAGTGGTACTTTCAGGTCTGTTTTTAAAGCTTGGGAAGGCAGTCAAAAGTCCTCCACAAGATGAGGCATCATTTTTCAAACAAATTTCAGAATGAATTATTTGATCGCTAACATCTGGCTCCAACTGGGATGGAGACCTCCCTGGGAGGTTTCCAAGAACCTGGAAGATCTTGTGCCTTTAGTATTGGGCATGGAGTCATTTAGCCTTTACAATTTATCATCTGAAAACCTGTAGCAAACCTGTAACCTGCCTGTTTATTCATTAAATCAATCAACTGAAAATAATCAAGTTGCTCATTTCCCTTAGAGATCCCAATGTTAAATACAGACTGCTTAATCTATGTCTGAGAAGAAAGCATGATGAACTGTTGATCTGGGCTTTTCAACTCATCACCTTCTTCACATGTGATTGTTGTCTTAAACCAGATCTGACATGTTCTTGGTAAACTAGTGGCTCATGCAATGGCAGCCTCATCTGCTATTAGCTCCAGGGAACCTACTGCAGCTTTCTTTCCATCGTAAGACTTTGCAAAAACCTCTGCAATTGCCTGGTGATAGCCTTCCTCTAACCTTTCCACATATGTCATACAACCTGCATCTGAGAAACGCTTATGCACCTCTGGATAAGACTGTATGAAGGATAAATTGTCTAATTCTTTCCTCAGAAGTTGTCCTCCTTGCTTCTTTGCCATCTGTGACTTAATCACCAGCTAATTTGTACACGATTGAAACAACAAACTTCTTAACAAGGAACATGCTAGCACTGGTGAAAATAACTTTGTGTTATCAATGAAATATGAAAACCCCAGAATAGACATTTTTGAAAGTCGTGACTTTTAAATAGGAAATGGTGATTTGATTTGATGTCATCAGCTAACTGGTACTTTATCCTCTAGTTGCAATAATGATTAAGAGTGTGTCACGTCTTCAAACCCTTCTCTATCTGCCCCACGAATTTCGTGAGTGCAATCTATCATGATGTCCTGCAAAAAACGTGATGGAAAGGTGTCATCACACATTTGCGTCCATTACTTTTCCATAATGATTGTATGGCGTGTGTTCGGCGTATCCTTTTTGTGTTTCTGGAGTCGTTGGAGGAAAACCCATGTTAATGCTTTCATCGGCTCGTTTGCTGCTAAGAGTACACTTTAGCCGTTGAAACTTAGGGCTTTCACTAGCTAACTTCAACTTCAAAACAGATGTTAGCTGGTGAAAAGCCTTTTACTCGATTTTTTGAAAAGACCTTTTATTGATCGATTTATTATAGGAGATAACAAATTATTCCCTATCTTTTGACACTAAAGATTAATAAAAAATATATAAATCTTTATTAATGACCATGCTATCACCTAGAAATGAAATGAATGGACTATGCTATTTCAGGAGATTACATTGGCTTCAACTAATCCTCTGCTAAACTGAAAATTGATTGTAGTTTGTTGTAGTCTGCCTGCTTATTTCAAAAATAAAAAACTGAACATGATCTAACTGCTCGTATGAGGAGCGTATTCTCACACCTACTTCTACTTCTAATCAGTAGGGGAAAATTGATCAAGTAAAATTATATCTCCAATGCAACCAAGAAAGAAATTGATTTACTGGTAACCTCCTTGATATGAAACAAAAAAAGAAAGGAAACCGTAGCATGCAAAAATATAGTTTGAAAAGATGGCAAAACCAACCATCATCTGACAAAGATATCTTGACATTTATGTTGCTCATAGATTTCAGAAAATCAACAAAAGGGTCATGAAAGACCCAAGGAAATGCCTCTTCATGCTGCTATTTCAACTGTAGATTGAAGTGATGTTGGCTGCCTTTACTGATATCAATGTTGAAAGTAAATTGTTCTTCTTTTGTCGAAGGAAAATGCAAACTCAACTGCTTATCTAAATCTTTCTGCTTCCCTTCACAATTTCTCTGCAATCTGATTTCATCATGATGATATGTTGGCTTATCACAACTAACAATTTCTTCTCCAATAATAATATCTTTGCAGGATATATCAAGACTAAAAAGATCTTCAACAGATTTGTGACAAGCATCAATCACAGCATGCACATACTTTTGATCATCTCTCTACTGAAAAGAAGAACTAGATGGAATTTGAGTAAATGATAAATCTTCACAAACCTTAACATCTCCTTCCTCATCACTGTATTGTTTGAATATAGGAGCATCAAGATAAGATCCTAATGACAGAGATGAAGCTTCTTGAATAGCAGGATCAACAATAAAATCATGAAACAAATTTGGAAAAAATCTCACCTCGTTCCTCATCATAATTTGAAATCAAATAATCATAAGGAGAAGGAAGATCTTTCTGATGTTCAAGCTGAAGATTAGACAGTCCATGCAAATCCTGTTCCTTATGGTTATTGCAACTTCCCTTGATCTGCAAATCTGGAAGATGTGGACTGCCCTCAACATCTACTGCAAATCCAATACTTTCGCCTCTTGATCTGTCAATCTGGTCATCATCTTTCAAGTCTTCAAAGGGAACAATTTGATCTTCCTGACAGCCTAAGAAAATAGATGCATTTGGTACAATATCACAAGCATCTATACTATGACTAACATTGTGAAGATCATCAATATCTCAGTCACAATGAGAGGTTTCTCTTATAACAACATACTCTTTGTGATTATCTGAATCTTTAGTCAATAATTTGAATTCATGACAACATTTAGGAAATAAAAGGTCAGCGGAAAAAATTTCTTTGCAGAACAAATGAAAGGCAGCATGAAAGTCTTCCGAAGAGCTGATACTGGCGATAGGCAGAGACTAGTACCAATCACGAGCAATTCCCTCTAATGAGAAACAGAAGAGCCGGATCTAAACATCCTCATGCACAATTTGCAACCGATGCATGCAATCATGAAAGTCCAGCAAATGTTCAGCTGGCACTTCCCACTCTTCACCTCGAAATCTGGGAATACTATGTTCCCATTCATCTCTACTAGGCACTGGATGAGGATAACCATAAATACTTGAAAAATCACAGAATGCATACCTCTTGTTCATTTCATACCAGTGGAGTCGCCAACAGATTTCTAAACAATAGAGTCACCACTGAATCTTCCTTCGTGGAGTCGCCAGATAGATTATTAAAACCGATTTGTGTCCAGACTTTGTCTATCATCAAAGTTGGATCTTGTCGTGTCCCAAGGAAGCCGAGCTTCAATTTCCTCTCCCTGGCAATGGCGCTAATTTGTTATCACTCCAAGAAACTCTTTGAGGTTGTAGGTCAAAGATTCTTGGTAACTTAAAGTAAACTGGTTTTTTTGTTTTGTGTGTGTGGATCAATGGGATAACTCAACTACAGTATGGCCTCCAGACAGTCAAAATGAATAATCAAATGAACCAATGCTCTCAAGGATCAATAATCAGATAATAGCTTTAAAAATGGGTGAAGAAATCTATACTTATTAACCAAAACCACAGATGTGATGGGTCAAATAATATAGTGAAGAATACTATTAAGTCAAACATATGAACTGACTAATGAGATGACAGACATTTAGCAGTTAAAACAAGCTTGAAATAAAGTACAGAAGAAAGGATGGAAATCTGATATCAATAGAGAGAGAAAATTGTGATCTGTATTATCATATGAAAAGTTTGTTACAAATAGTATAGTTCTTATATCCAAAATTGAACCCCCCGCTTCTATCAAATGATAGGTATTTATATCTTTTACAACAGATCTCAGATCCTATAAACATGGATCTGGATTTCTAAATATGGAAAACAGAGTACAAAAATTAATACAATAAAATAACCTAATATTTAACCAAATAGATTTAATCTGATCATTACAAGTCGAATTTGACAACTAAAGCATTRTTTRGYAGTCTRYAGGTGAAAATCACARATTCWDAAATHTGTTTTYGATGACTRGGAGATTTTHTGTCRAGAKTTATTGTGCCATTTGGTGTTATTTCCTCACCACATSTCTTTAAAACTTCATGAGAAAGATATTCTAGCTTCTCCTAATTATTATCCATCATTTGACACCTTTCCCACGTGTTCAAGAATTAAAAAATCGTGATCTAGGTAGAAAGAATATGTTTCTGGACTCTTCTGCGCTTTCACCAGCTCTTTTGTCCTGAATCCGCCCCTTTAGCTGGTGAAAAGGAAAGCTTTCAACAACTAACTAGCAGATTTCAAAACCAATGAGCTGGTGAAAGTGCAAATTTTTTAATGAAAACTGCCTTGGGAAAAATCGAATTTCTGAGTCGTGGAGAGTCCATTTTACAGGCTTGAATAGTTGATTGACATATAGAAATCCTAAGCTTTCCAATGGTACTTTCAGATCTATTTTTAGAGCTTGGGAAGGCAGTCAAAAGTCCTCCACAAGATGAGGCATCATTTTTCAAACAAATTTCAGAATGAATTATTTGATCGCTAACACACTACATGGATTAGAAAGGGTCTTCTTAGGAAGCATTCCTTGACTTGTGGATTGGCCTACCCAATAGGGCACCATGAAAACCCTTTCATACCTAAATTTGGCAAAGTTTATAGGATCTTTGAGCATTTGTTTAGTTTGAAAAGGGGGGATTTAATGCACATGTTTGGGTGGTTCTTTTATTAAATGTGGCTTACTTGGAATGATACATGTGACTTGTGGACCCTTGGAGGGTGTATTTTTGTGTATTTATAGGACCTTGCCCGATGGAATAAATTCATTAATAGACTAAGCCACTTGGACCTTCATAGGGGATTGAAATTCCATGGGATGGATGATGCTCCCCACACATTGGAGGACTAAGACGATGAATGTTGCACCTTGATGGAAATCTCTAGCACTTGGACGAGGCTCCAAATGATGAAGAAGGGGTGACGTCACCCTCTTATGCCAAAACGTCTCTCTTGTGGAGCTTGACATCACACATTTGGGAGGATGTTTGGCCTTTTTAGGGCACTTGGTGATGTTGTGGACTTGAATCCCCACCTTCTTGTTTGATATGGGGATGATGTGGCACCTTCTTAGCATGATTTATTGGCCTTGAGAGGCTTATCTTTACACGTGCCACCTTCGAGGAGAGTTTTATGGGCTTGTGTCTCGTGATTTTGGTTTTTTTTTGTTATTTTGTAGCCTATTTGGGAAAAAGAGAAAATCGATTTGCTAATTATACACTACAACTTTTGGTTATGACCTAAAATTAGGGTTTTAATGTAAAAGTGGACAAATGTGGACAAAATATGACTTGGGTTTCCTCATATAAATATGAGGAAAGTCATTTTCATTTTGACATATCTCATCACTTAATAATTTTACTCTTGGAATGAAATTTAGACCTCTCTTTTTTCTTATCATTATGGATGCAACATTTGTTTATTGGAGGAATAAAGGCTAGCAACTTCTCTTGGATGCTTCTCTTTAGAAAACCGTTGGAATTTCTTTGATAGTAAGGGTTTTGCATGTTATCTCTTGGATTGGGTAAAGAATTTATGCAATCTTGTGTATTTTTCTTCTTGAATTCAAGGTTATACTATCAAACTCTAGGAGGAGTATAAGGGGATACACCCTCTATCAAAGATCATTTTTCTATTGTCATTGAAAAGGCCTCAAAGGATTGCTACACGAAGTAAGAGGGTTTTCATGGTTGTGGAAAGACCTTGCTAGGGTTTATCTTCTCTAGGGAGTAAGAGGGTTTACACCCCTAGAAGATTATCAAACCCTAGCTCAACTTGGATTTCTAAGCTAGACGAGTTGGAGAATTTGTGTCTTATTTGGATTTATAAGGGTTTAATTCTCAAAGAAACACTTTATTCTCCTTGAAGTCTAGGTTGTTGTCCAAGAAAGAGAGTCCATTAACCCAATAGACAAGGCACTAATTGCATTGGAGATTGTAAAATCTTGCATTGATAAACATGAAAGTTTGGGGTTTGAAATTTCTAATGTTGTGATTTGATTCTACATGCTATTTGACTCTCTTGTATGCTAAGGGTGTCTTGATTGGCCAAGTAATTGTGATGTTGTTATTAATTGTTAGTTACAACCATTATGGTTGCTATATTCTACCGCTATCTCTCGTTTCATGCAAAATTTAATCGTGGAAATCATTGTTTAACTATTGGAATTGAAAGTGTTTGTCTAGAGCTTCAATTTGAGCCATTTATTCATTGATTTCCATGGTTAACTATTGTTGTTGTAGAAAAAAATTTCTACAACCATAGCGCTGTCACAAAAACTTGATGATAACACTCATTAGCAGCCCTCATTTGTCATCAAAGTCTTGGTCTAAACATTGGAACATTGTGCATTAGTTACAAGCTTTATTTTTCAATATCATATACTTGATTTTTATGGTTCAATTTGCATCTATTGCAATTTTTCCTTACTGATATACCACTATTATATGCTGCAAATTCTAGAACAACAAGCATAACTTGTTGTTTCACTCTTGTTCTAGGGCTCATTTCATCATTGTTGGTTGTTTTTCTGAGTTATACCTTTAACGTGATTGACCCAGGTCCAGGTTTACTTGGGACCCAACAAAGCCTCTAAAACTATCGACCCTCTTGGTAAACCATAAGGCAATGCAGCGCACAGAGTGCACTGTGCAGTCTCACCTGAGATAGTCTTAATAGGTGACTGCAATACTCAAGTGCTTGCAATCCAGGACTGAATGGAGATCTATGAAGTGCACGCTGAGAGTTCTATTTAATTATTAAAACAAATTCTATCATTCTCATTCATGCATGTAATGTAATTGGATCCATTAATTCATTCATACATTATTCTAACATCTAATCATAGACAATAAAAGAGATATAAGTCTTGAATCACATAACATAGGTTTTATCGTGGTTCACCCCCTCTTGGGCTACGTCCATAAAGATCTGGCTCTCTAGCTCTTTCATTATGGTAGTTCCAAAAATACAACGTCACGCTCTTTACATCTCGTTTTCGATCGATTCGAGATCTATTATGAGGTGGACTAGATCACACTAGGATCCTCAACTTGTGATCTAACCCTCAATAACTACCCCTCTTGACCCCCTACAACTCGACAACTTACAAAAACGTATCTGATTACAGTAGTGTTATCGATACTCCATAAATCATAACTCTCCTCATATCTCTCTCTCTCTCTCTNTATATATATATATATATATATATATATATATATATATATATGGCTCATTAGACGTTACAACATATTTCAAAAATCCTAACCCTAGCGTCATTAGGTCTTCCATGCATGTGCCTGTGCTGTTCTTTTTTCCAACTTGCGCTTTCCTCATGCATATCTTTCTTCCCAAAATAACCTTTGTTTCTGATTCGGCTTGCCTCCAACATGCCCCCAACACTGACATGTGGCTAGTCCAGAGCCACCTAACCCTTGTGTGCTTCATCGATCTCTCTTGTGATCGCTTGGAACTTCTCCATGAGCTTCGTTGCTTGTGTTTGGGCCTGCGTAGTCTTCTCCTTGAGTGCATCCAATACCTGCACTACAATCTCGTCGCTGACCATCCTTGCACATTCTGCTTGGGTTTGTGCCATATATGTTTTGGCTTCCTCTGCTTGTGCAATGACATCCGCTGCTTGCTCCTAGAGTGGTTCCATTTGAGCATGTCGCTCATTTTTATGTGTCTGCGCAACTATGAGTTATGCCTGCAGTTTCTTCATGTCCTACGCTCCTTTGACACGCTTTGTGATCAACATTGTCTTTTGCCTCTGCTTGAGGTCCTGGATAGTTGTACTTATCCTTTCTTCTTCCCGGTCCCACTGCTGGACCTGTTGATCCTCTTCCAACTTCATCCAAAGCTGTGCTTCTTTCTCAAACAGGTCAGTTGTTGCGTGGACTTGTCGCTCTATCTTCTTTATCTGCATTGTTGCCTCTTGTTTCTTTTGCTCTTTCACTTCTAGTGGAGTGGTAGGTGTGAGCTACTCCCGAAGATGCTCGATCTCTTGTTGGTATTGATCAATTGTCTACACAATCTTATCAATCTTCTTTTTCACTGTGAGTTCAGTCGTCTGTGTGTTTTCTGGGATTTTCTTGTAGGCTACGACCACTTTTTGCTCCATCCCATTCGGGTGGTCCTTTTCATCTTTGGTCTCGAGCTTAGCCTGCTCGAGTATCAATTCCATCTCGTCTTGATTTTCCTTCGTCTGCTGCAATTCCGTTGTATCTGTGCATGCACAAGATTGTACCTCCTGTGTAACCCTGACTTACAGTTTGTACAAGGCCTTGGTTGGTATCCACATCAATACCAACTGTAGTTGAGCCAAGTCCTTTAGGGGTGTCTTTCCCACGATTCATCCATGCGCAACATGATGAGTGTGACGTGAAATGTTGAGCTCGGTTGAGTTGTCATCTGGATCTTGTCTTGTTCGCTTGATCCAGCTTTACCTCCTATCTGAGATGTTGACCCACTTCTCTGTTGTTGTCGGTTGCCTGCGCTTCCCTGATCTTCCAGAGGAGTTGTCGTATGTGTGTCATCTCTTCCTCAATTATGTCCCTTTGGTGTGCAACATTCTCGAAATCCTCGACTGTGTGATCCTGGATCATTTGGGCCACGTCTGCCTCATCCTTAATGATTGTGTATTTTTGAAGTGTTTTGTGTGCCTTCGCCTTCTTGCACGCACCCCCCATCTGGATGAATAGCCTCTTAGTATGGCCTCGCTCCTATGGCGTAGAACTTGATGTAGTTTCTTGTGCTGCCTTGACCTATTTTTGTTGTACCTAGGGCGCTTATGTGTTGTTCTTATTCCCCGTCTAGGCGCCTGTCTTGGATGTCCCCCCTTTTTTCTTTTGTTCATTGTTCTGACCTATCATTGGTTTCTTGGGCATTGTTACCACCTCAGGCCGTGTCTGTTCCTGTCTTACCTCCTCCTCCTCCTCCTCTATCTCTACGGGTATTTCTCGAATGAGAACTGGAATCCTCCAGTCATCTTCCCAATCCTTAATGGCCATCTATGTGTCCACTTGCATGATGCAGTAGCACAGTTGAAACCATTGATTGTCGGGATCTTTCTGTGCCTGGATCCACATCGGATTTCTAGTATCTTTGAAGTTGGGTATGCCTTGATATTGTGTGATTACTTTTGGTGTTACCCTCCAAGTGTTGGAGATGTTGTCCTGTATGTTGCTTAGATAGCCTTTGAATATAGTTGCATTCACTTTTATGTTCTTGGAGTTTGAAGCGACCCTGAGCGATAAGTATCGTGCTCTGTGGTAGGGAGAGGATCTAGTGGCAAAAAATGAATACTTTGGCTATCAGGATGAGTAGCCATGAATACTGAAATTATGTCCCCAAATCTTGCGCATCCTTGCAGTCGTCTAGGAACAAATTCAACAAATAAGGGGCTCAGCTGAGTGTGGTGCCTTCGACACATTGTGTTGTAGCTACGACAAACCCGACTGAGACTTCCTCCTTGCGGCATTTCCTGAGTAATTTACATGCCATAATTTTTGTGGCCATTCTTGTCGTGATGTCACTAATACACCTAATGATGGTTTTGTGTTACCCTCTTTCAGTGCCATATTTCTTCTTCATCTCCTCGGCCAATATTTTCTCCTTTGTTTATTCTTCTAGGAAGTGTGTGTGATCCTCACCTCGTGATGGCAGCCTTGTGATGTATGCAATGAGCTCTATGTCTTTGGAGATGAGTTGTTCCAGCCATAGGTTCCCACCATGTGTGACTGCCATCAGCTGCTTGACGGAACTATTTGCATATTGGCCCCTCCCAAAGTGTGGTAGGTCCAAYAGACCTAGAATCCCAGTTTTGGCCAGTCCTGTTGTCCACTRGACTGGTTGATTAATTGGTTCACCAAAGGGTCCTATACCCACAGTCTGTAGGTAGACTAGCTTAGTGAATTCTGGGAACTTGTCATGTTCGTTACATCATGGTCTGAGTACCTCAATTTCTCTATGTGGCCTAACAAACTTGTTGGTACACATACCCCTTCCGGAATGCGCAGCAAGACAATGGTTGCAATGGGTTTCCTGCGTGATGACCTAGGTACCGTGTGCTTGTCCTTTCGTTGAGGTGGTTGGCTCAAGGTTCCCGCCTCCATTGTTTGTTCTTCGACATACTCCTTTGGTCCGCCAGTGATATCTTCCATCACTCCCTCTTGTGGCTTTTATGACGTGGTTGTCTGTGATCTTTCTGGCGCGACCGTTTCTTCTTGATTTGGAGTCGTCCCATTGACCCTCGAGGCTTCTACAGGGTTTTCGAGTTGCACTTGGTTTCCTACATCCTCATCCTATTGGCCCTATCCCTCTTCTGGTATATCAATGTCCATACTTCCTGGTGCTGTCCCCTGGGTTTCCTCCATAATGGGTGTGGGGTTTCCTGGTGTTGTGTTCGACGATGGGATTTCGTCCACATTGACGACTTCTGAGGGTTGGGATGGTTGTTATTCGTTTCCCTGTGGCAGTGATTGTTAGACAAAGTCATACCGGTTTGTCAATCCAAAGAAGTTTTGCCAAACGCATGTTTTATAAAGAACAACTACCTCGGGATTGTCTAGTAGTCTGGCTCAGTTCTCCCTGTTTGGGTGGTGCCATGGTGGTAAATTTGTCGTTCCTCGAGCCTAGTGGCCTTTGCAACCTTCACTTTGTGCTTTGTATGCTCTATCGCTCTGTGTCTTTCCCAATTTCGCAATAACCTTTTCGCTCTTGCATTCTTTCTTTGTATCGGCATTGTGTGAAGCTTGTCGGAGACATTACCGCGATTATGTGTTAATTGATCTGACAGTTCCCTTGTACTTGCCATTGATTTACCTTGCCATCGCTAGTTGGTGCAATTAATGCGGTGTCCCGTCAGTCAATTTTGGCATTCAATTTCGATAGTCGTCGTGATTGGCGATTGTTTTTTCATATCTGAATTTCCTGCTTGTTTCTGCTTTGTAGTGATCATTGGCCTTGTCTCCATCGGTCTAGCATTTGCGAGCGTGTGTGATCCTTCTACTTTTGACGCACTATGCCTTCTTTTTTTTTTACCGCGCGACGACTTTCAAGTTGCACGTGGTTGACTTTCCTTGTACAGTTTCAGTCGACTCCCATTGATCATCCCTATGAGTTCTGCACCTCCTAAGTCCTTCAACTGTACAACTACCCCATCTGTGACATTTTTTACTCCGTATGGTCCTAACCAGTGCATTCTGAGTTTTCCTGGGTGTTGAAGGGATTTACTGTCATACATCAACACTAAGTCTCCTTCCTTGAAAATTTTCTTCTTGATATGTTTGCCATGCCAAGCTTTGTCCCTTGCTTTCTTAACTTCTTGGTGGAACCCGAATAGAATCCTATCTTCCTCCATGATGATCAGTTGATTCAACGTTTCCTGTATTGCGCCTCGTTCTATCATGTTCGTAATCGTTGCTACATGCAGACTGGGTACCAAAAATTCTAATGTCACCACTGCTTCTTGTCCATATACCAATCTGAATGGTGTTTGTCCTGTCAACTTCTCACATGTGGTTCTATATGCCCACAATACTCCTGGTATATTTACGTCCCAATCATCCTTATTGACATTACAGATCTTCATCAGTGCATTTTCAAGAATTTTGTTAAAGGCTTCTATTGTTCCATTTGCTTGTGGATGATATGGTGTACTCTTTTAACGATAGACTTCAAATTCCTCAGTCATAGCCTTAATAGTGTTGTTAATGAAGTGAGTACCTTAGTCAATCATCAAAATCCTTGGGCAACCAAATCTAGTGATCACTTGCTCAAACAGGTAGTGTGATGTTGTCTCTACGCTGCAATCTTTGATTGGTGCTGCTTCCGCCCATATTGTCAGGTATTATGTCACGGTGATGATGTACCTTGCTCCAATCCTTTTGGCTGGTGGGTTAATTGGTCCCACAAAATCTATTGCCCATTTATCAAATACCTGCAAAGTTACATGTGGTCGCAGGGGCATTTCGTCCCTTCTATTTGGTTTACCAACCCTCTGACATACATCGCATTTCTGGGAGTACTCTTTTGAGTCTCTGTGAATGGTCGGCCACCATAGTCCTACAACAATAGGAGGGCCTATGGAGACGTTGAAAATCTGGTGGAAGATCTGAATGCCAAATGCAATAAAAACATCCTTAGCATTGATGATGGAGACATTGACAACCAACTGGCAGTTGTTGCATATGTTGAAGAAATATACCAGTTCTATCGGAAGACTGAGGTACGTCTCAATGTCAATGATTGCAGTTTTTTGTGAATGGGAAGGTAAAATTTATTTTCTTTTACAAAAATTCGAAGATCTGTATGTCCAGAACATGAGTTGTGTACCTCCAGATTATATGAGAAGTCAGCCTGAAATCAAGGAAAATATGAGGGGAATCCTGATTGATTGGTTGATAGAGGTATAAATTTGTTCCTATGTTGGTTCTATTTGTTTTCATGCTTAGATCTAGAAGAGGGTTATATGGGATATTTCTTAGACTTGACTTCACAATTTTACATTCGCATCCGAAATGTGAACTAATGCCAGAGACATTGTATCTCACTGCGAACATCATCGATAGATACCTTTCTGTTCAGAGTGTTACAAAGAAAGAATTACAATTAGTGGGTAGCACTGCAATTCTTATTGCTTCCAAATATGAATAAATATGGCCTCTAAAGATAGGATGACTTACTATCATCTATAAGAATGGGTATAAGGAAATATTTAATGTATATAGCTATTTTATACAAGACTTATTGTCATCTATAAGAATGGGTATAAGGAAATCTTTAGTGTATATAGCTACTTTATACAAGACCTGGTTGGCTCTTGAAAATTATGTTCACACTTCCACACACTCTCAGTTAATAGGGTGAACAACAATCTCCGCTCCCAGAGAAGAATACCCTTTGTGCTAACATCAACACCAAGAATATTGCATGATGGCTTACAGATTATTGGCATAAGATGAACTGGTTCATTCTTGGCTACATGTCAAAGACTTATTCTACATCTCGGTAGGTGCATACACATCAAAACAAATAGTGGATATATAATAAATCAACTCAAAGTGTCTAGAAATTATTTATTAGCACTGATTTTATTTGAAACCCAATACAAAGAGAACGATATTTTAGGGGAGATCCAAGACACATAAATAAAGATAATTTGGGAGATCCAAGATAGAGGATAATGAAGTAATAAGTCATTTGATTAACTTAAATTAAATGTAGCAAATTAACGCAAAATAATGAAATACTTTGGGAGATTTTAACCTAAAGAATAGAAATCCATGTTGAGAAACACATCTAAACATGGAGTTAATAAACAAATAGAAAAGGGAAGTTGGTAGTGCCGTAAAGAAACATAATCGCACATATCCATTCATATGACAAGGGATTTTTTTTAAGGATATCAAGCAATATTACAATGAGTCAAAATCATAATTTGCTAGGTATACAATAAATCAACTCAAATTCCTAGGAAATAACTTGTTAGGAGATTTTATAGGAGATCCAAGACAAAGAATAACTAAATTTTAGAGGAGATCCAAGACACATAAATAAAGAGAATTTGGGAGATCTAAGAAAGAGGATAATGAGATATTTAGAAGACTTGTGACAATATAATTGAAATCTATATTGAAAATTGTTTATCTTTTCATGAGTGTTAACAAATACAAGAAGGATTTCATCTATTCTAAATATTTTATAAGTTTTTATGATAGTTATGATTTTTTTTTAAGTTTTGAATTGCACAAAATCTCTTAAGAGAATTATGAAATTACAAATAGTCTCTTCACGCAATTCCACGCATTAATTTAACATCCACAGAAAACAAAAATTACATATCATAATAAAGATTAATGTTCGGTAAGCAAAATCAAGTAAAATCCGTGAAAACGAATCGAGAGCAAATCAAACACATAATCTATCTATATACCAAATGAGGTTGAAATGCATGAAAACAAATAAAGAGCAAATCAAGCACACAATCTATGTATATACCAAATTACATCTATAATAGTGAGCTCATCTATATCACAAGTGAGCTCTTTCATCCTTGCTCATTCGAAGACTGATAAGGAGAGGATGTATATATGAGTATTATATCGGAAGAAATAATTATTAAGACCTAACCATGGATGAAGAATTTTCTCTTGATTCAAATTTTACTTACAAATTAGGCTTTTGCAGTTTTGAAGTTTTCAATCTACATTGGAATTTCATATGGAATTCACTTTGGACTCTTATCTTTCATTTCTCCATCCAGAGTATCTAATATGTAAACAATATTCATCCAGAGTATTTAACTCAGAACCCACAACCCACAACCCACACAATGTTCAATCAAGAAAACCAACCCAGTGTGATGATTAAGGGAAGATTTGAGTTGTGGGGGTTCACATCATCCAACAAAAAGCACAATGCTCATATGACCATTTATTTTCCCAAGCAACTTAACACGTCAGATAACAATAGGGTTGTCTTGAGCATTTAATCTAGCTTACCAACTAACAAAGTATTGGAGCATCGCTATGGTATTAAATATGTAGCTTCCCATCGACTCAATCGATAATGAAATCAAATTATTACAAGTGAATTGATTCAATTGCGGAGAGAATAGATTATGAACATGTGTTATACATTTCCCTTTTCTGTAGAAATTCCCCAAACTAAAACAAACAACCAATATAGCAATCACACAATCATTCAACCACAATGAACGTAGAGAATACCTAACAACCCAAACAGGAAAACTTTCTTTCCATGGAAATTTTATTACGCTGAGGAAATTGTTACAAAGGGGTGAGTTGCATTTGCAATCAGAGTTTAAATGTATTATTACTCATAGACAACATTGCAGATGGTTTTGGCTCAAAGACAACCTTTGATCTTCGAACAAACTTCTTCTTATGAGTCCTTCATTTTCTATCATTTCCCTTCTTCCACATTTCCTCTCTATCTCTCTTGCTCTTATCTTTCTCGTTGTCCTTTGTTTCCAGTGGCACTCTTTTAATATAGCTTCCTTAACAGGACAACCATTAGATGAGTTTTTTCATATTCCATGTCCTTTGGCTTTTAGACAAACTTTTAAAAATTAATTTTTTATTACAAAGTTCAAAATATGAGAGATTATTCAAACCCATTTTGGATCACACCTCCCCATTTGAAGGATTTTGGTCCCCAAAAGCTTCAACTCGCTTCAAAATTCTTCGCTACATATGCATGCCTACCTTCTTTGTTGCCATCAAGCAATCTCCAGCAGATCTCCAAGAAAGGGTGCCTCCATTGCAGGACAAAAAATAAAAGATGAGTAGGGGCTCCATTTGGCATGACCTTGTTGTCCATCTTATGGCTAGAGATGACATTCTCTGCAGCAATAGGTTGTTGGAAAACCACTGCTCCTTGGGATATAAGTGAAAGCGACACCTCTTTCCCCTTGAACTTGACTCTATAGGTTTTTTTCTTTGCTATTTGGTTCTTGGGATGGAGTTGAGTGAAGCCTCCAACATTTGTCCTCCCAATGCCTGGTCTTTTTTTAGGACTAGCAAGAGTTCTTGCATGGGCTACTTGACCTTCTAGAAAGACAACAATTTATATCCTTGTGTTCTACTTTCTCGCTACAAAAAAAAAAAAAAACGATACCATGGCATACCTTTTCGGTTTTTGATGATGCTTACTAGCTTGGTCCCCCAAGTGTTGGCACATATTTGGGTGGCATAATCATCCCTTTGTTTTACTCTTCGCAAATCATGAGGCAAGGTTGGTTGACTCAGGTGCATCCTTTCACATGACTCCTCACAGGGAGTGGTTTTTCAAATACGAAAGGTATGATGGAGGTGATGTTTTCCTAGGTGATGAATTGACAACCAAAATAATAAGACGAGGAAAATTCAAGTTGAATCTCATGGGTGGAAGGATTAGAACATTGCCTGGTATTTTGCACATCCCAAGATTGGCCAGAAATTTGATTTATGTAAGCAAAATAGATGATGCATGGGTAAAAACAATGTTTAAGAAAGAAACCTTTAGGATGGTTCGAGGAGCAATGGTGTTGTTGAAGGGAGTTCGAATTGAAAATTTGTATAAATTGCAGAGAAGCACTATTATGATGGGTGTAATAGTTCCATTGTTCCTAAGATTGGAGCCGAAAAAGAGAAAACTCCTACAGTCTCTAGAGAAAAGGCTATGTTTTGGCATCAAAGACTGGGGCATACTGAAGAGAAGGGATTTAGACTACAACATGGTAAAGGTATGGTTGAAGGTATGTATAACTTCTCTCTCGATTTTGATTTATGTGAACATTTTGTGAATAGGAAGTAGAATTGGGTAAGATTCCCCTCCGGTGCAACGAGAGAAGAGGGAATTTTACAGTTGGTGCACAATGATGTGTTTGGACCTGTGTGTGTTCCATCATTGGGAAATTTGTGTTATGTGTCTCATTTATAGATGACTTCTCAAAGAATACTTGGATATATTTCCTTATGAAGAAATTTGAAGTCTTTGATAGGTTTAAAGAGTTTAAGGCTCTCGTGGAAAATCAAATAGAGAAAAGAATTAAGGTGTTGAGGACTGATAATGGTGGAGAGTTATGCAGAAACGAATTCAAAGAATTATGTAAGAAGTGTGGTATAGCAAGGTAGAATACTACTCCATATACACCTCAGCATAATGGAGTTGTAGAAAGGATGAACATGATGTTGATGGAAAAAGCAAGGCGCATGCTCAATGGTGTTAGGTTAGGACAGGAATTCTAGGTAGAGGCAGTGGGTATTGCATGTTACATGGTCAATCGATCACCTCATCAACATTGGATGACAAGACTCCACACGAGGTATGGACTGGTATGAAACCCTTTCTCACACATCTCAAGGTATTTGGTTGTGAGTCCCATGTTCACGTTCCAAAGGAAAACGTGAGTAATCTAGATAAAAAGGTTGAAAAGTGTATCATTATTGGGTATAAAGATGGTTTGAAAGGTTATAAGCTTTAGAACTCAGAAACTAAGAAGGTAGTGTATAGTTAAAATGTGGTATTTAGAGAAATCAAAGACGCTGTCAAACGGGAAGTCTTACCAAGGAAAGAAGAACCAGATAAAATAGAGTTTGAGTTGAAGGATGATGGATCGGATTCTACAGAAGAACATGAATAAGAAGAAGAAGATCTTCATACTCCAGTATTGAGTTGATCGGTTCGGGAAAGAAGGCTATAGGAAAGGTATACTCCACCTTATTTATGTTCAAATTTTGCTTTGTCTATTACTGATGATGATCCTAGAACTGTTAGGGAGGTAGTGGATTCATAGGATCGAAAACTCTAGAAAAAGGCCATGGTTGAAGAAATGGTAGCCTTGGATAAAAATGAGGCTTGTAATCTAGTGGAGTTTTCGACTGGAATAAATCCCTTTGGCAATAAATGGGTGTTTAAAAAGAAGATGAATCCAAAAGGAAAAGTGGAGAAATTCAAATCTCGATTAGTAGAAAAAGGTTATTCTCGGGTTGAGGGAATTGACTTTGGTAAGATTTTTTCTCTTGTTGCCAAGTTAACTTCTATTAGATTTTGTTTATCTGTTGTTGTTGCGTTTGATTTTGAGGTAGAACAGATGGATTTGAAGACAACATTCCTACATGGGGATCTGGAAAAATAAATATACATGAAGCAGCCAAAAGGATTTTCTATGAAGGGAAAGAAGGAGTTGGTATGCAAGCTAAAAAAGTCTCTATAAGGATTAAAACAATCACTAAGGATGCGGTATCAAAAAATTGATACTTATATGTTGGGACTTGGCTTCACAAGGAGCAAAGTGGATCATTGTGTGTATTTCAAATTAATTTGTGATCATCTTATTTATTTGGTCTTGTAAGTGGATGATATGTTGTTGATAGGAAACAACAAGGAGATTATCCAGGATGTGAAAACCTAGTTGTCCTCTAAATTTAACATGAAGGATCTTGGTGCTGCAAATTTCATTTTGGGCATGGAAATTAAAAGAGATTGGGTAAACAATAAACTCTTGTTAAATTAGAGGAAATATGTCAAGACAATATTGCAGAGCTTTTTATATGAAGGAATGTAAACTAGTCAAGTTTCTTATTCCTGTAGGTGTAAATTTATATGTGGATCAATGTCCCGAGACACAAGAAGAGGAAGAGGACATGTCTCATGTTCCATATGTGAGTGTGGTTGGCAGTTTGATGTATGCAATGGTCTGTACTAGACCAGACATTGCACATGAAGTGGGAGTTTTGAGCAGGTATATGTCAAAACCAGGAAAGGAGCATTGGATATTAGTAAAGAGGGTTTTCAGGTATTTGCATAGCACTTCTAGTTATGGATGGTGCTACCAAGGAAGACCAAGATTGGACAGAGAGTTGGACATACATGACTTTGTGGATGCAGACTGGGCTAGATATTTGGATTGTAGAAGATCTGCAAGTGGGTATGTGTTTAACCTGTTGGAGGAGAAATCAGTTGGATGAGAAAAACATAGTTTGTAGTGGCACTCCCAACTACAGAAGTTGAATACATGGAAGTCACTCATGCAAGCAAGGAAGCAGTATGATTACATAGAATGTCTTCAGGTATTGGGTTGGTACAACAAGCTGTAAGGATAGATTGTGACAGTCAGAGTGCAATGTTATTGGAAAAGAATCTGACTTATCATTCAAAGAAAAAACATATTGATGTTCAATATCACTTTGTGAGAGACATGGTTGAAGAAAAGAAGGTGTTGTTGATGAAGGTGGATACTTTGAAGAATGTTGCAAATTCATTAATAAAATCTATGAGCATTGAGAAGTTCTCTTGGTGTAGAGGATCTATGGGCATTGTTGCCCTGAATTGTTGACTATGTAACCATGTAACTCCATATATGCAAAGAAAACAACAAGAGGGAGAATGTTGGGTATGTGTTATATTATTTGCATGACTCTAGGTTTTCACCAATTTATTTTGAATATTCACCTATTATTTTTTGGTAGTTTTTCAGCACATGGTTTTCGTCGATGGTTTTCTAATTTTGGTTAAGGAATTAGGGTTGTTGACTAATCTGGGTTAATGGATTAGGGGTTTCGATGTCGCAAGATCCTATATGTATATTTTATTGTAAACAATGAAGAAGATGATGAATAGAAGATTAGAGGTACGGCTCTAAACATGTTGTTGGTTTTCTCGGTTTGGGTTTCCAGGGTAAAAATCTATGTGTAATGTGTGTGTGTGCCATTGTATCTTTTCTATTTTTATTAAGAATTTGTTTGTAGTAATTTATTATACAAGGGTAAAATCTACAGAGAGGGCCAATTTATTTGAATATCTCGTGGGAGCTCATAACCATGAAGGAGAATATTACAACATCTTATGGGTTGGGGACAATTCAATCTACTACTTATGCTAGTAATCCTTATGCCTCGTTTTGGAGTTGTGATGTTGAAGTCCCGAAGAATGGTTGGAGCGTTGCTCGGCAATTGTCTTGTGAGATTGGACTTCAATGCATGGGGTTGCACCTAGAATTTGTGGACGGAGTTTAGGTCATCCTTTTGAGATTCTCGATGTACGTGAGTACCGATTCAGATGCCTGCTTGGGCAGATCAGGTTTTGGGACTTGGGCTTCGGATAGACAAGTAGGATTTAAGCCCGGTTCCAAAAGTCGAGAAGGACGATCGAAGAGTACTTGTGCTTCCCCGATGTTGTGATGTGGACTTTCAATGCCTATTGTAGTCACTTGGGTGGCTTTATACTAGTCCAATAGAGGGTGTTGTGGAAGGTACAAGAGTTAATAGAGGGTGTTGTGGAGGATATGGTGAGCTAATTAAAAACCAATAAGAAACATAATCAAAACTAACATCAAGATGAATTTTCTTGAAGGAGGGGTGTATGTCATGCCCCATGTTATTATTATTAAATATAAATAATAATAATAATAGTATGAGGAATATAATAATTCTACTAAAACAGTCATAATAAATACTTATTGGAATAAATAATAATAAAGAAGTATATAATAATTATCCTAAATGAGGTCATAATAAGTATTTATTATGGATATTTGGGTAATTAAAGAGAATGGTAAAATAAATAATCATAATTAATGGAGAAACCCTCGAGTATAATAAATAATTCAATAATGGACCCTAGGGATTGGGTTCTTACCACGAATGGACTCTATATAAAGAGGGAAAAGAATGTGAAAAGGACATCCCTCTCTTGGGAACATGTATCCTTGGTTGAAGCTAAATAAAGGGTAAGGATAAGGATTCGTTGGAAGGGTAGTAGATTGAAGGCTCGAGAGTGACCTGCTACTAAAGATTGAGTAACAAGATCTATGGTTGGGTGGAGATTCGTCCCCCACTTTATGTTGTGGCTTCCACATCAATAATCAAGGTATGGATACATTCCTCAAGTCATCGGGTTATAAGTAAGATCACCACTAGTAAGTTCCTTCCTCTCGGTGCTGCTCTCTATAAGTATTTCAATGAAGATTCTATCTTATCTAGATGATTTATTATTGTTATTTTGTAGATCTAGCTAGTACATGGCTAAATATTTGATTGCATTATTCTTTAGTATAACTGGGTCATTACAATTGTCCTCTTCTTATTCTAATCCATATACAATTGAGCACTTGTTTAATAATAATCTGAACTTCTCTGTAAAACAAATTTGTGATGTGGTACACAAAGTCATGGTCTTTGTGCAATACCTCCCATTGAGAAAAAAAATTGATACGTAATTTTTTTTGTGATTTTTTCTAGTTATTTATAGCAATTTTCTCCATCTTATACAAGATGCTTTTGGATAGTCTCTTTAATGCCTTCATGACCATGTTTACATGAATGCAACCAAAAGCATAAGCACTTTTGTAGCTTAGTTTTTTTCTTTATTTCCACTGCAATTATGTCAGTTTCTTTTATGTCATGAGGTAAAACATGTTGAATTCAAGATGTGTAAGTAGGCACATTGATTACACCTCCAGTTAATCCCATTTGTTGTCCTCTATACTTTTGACTTAGCTCTCGAATTTTCAAGAAAGACAATCTCGATGCTATTAGCCTTTCCTCTAATTCATTTAGTTGTTTCATTATGTGTATAAACTTATTTAGTATAATCCCCTGTGGACATGCAAATTTTGGAGTCTCATCACATTGCAAGCTCTTGTGACAAGCCTTGCAAGTATATTGATTTTCTAAATTATCATCTGTGCATTCTTTCAATTATGGTTTTCCTGTTTCAATGTCAAGTTTTTGTATATATATTTGTTTGTTGTTTACTAAATCTTTTCTAAAAAATGTGTGATTACAAACAAAGCAATTGTAGATAGGTGTGTCAATGACATTTATCTCGAATGTTTTCTCAGCTAGTGTCAGAATTATGTTTTCTAGTTCTTCCTTGCTTCCTTGAGAAAGTCAGATTCTTTTTATTCTATTATTTTTGTTGTCATGTTTCAATAGTTGGAATTCGTCATTGATGACATTTTCATTTTCATTTTTTATTCAATTTGAGCTACTTCTAGATCAAATGTCGTTGTTTATTGTTGTGGCACAACATTGCTCCTAATTAACATTTATAACGATTGAAGAGATACACTTTTCTTCTCACTATCTCTTTTGTTAGGAGACAATATTGGCTTGATGTTAATATTTGTCTCTCTTATTTGTTGCAATGGCTTAAAATGAAAATGCACTGTGTTTGTTCGAAACCAAATAACTTTAAATATCTTTGACGCTTTTCTCATTGAACGGAATCTGGTTAACATTCTAGTTGTCTTGGCAGAGCATATGTGTATTTCTATGTTCTAAATATAGGCCATCCAATCATAAATAAAAAAGACCACCTTTTATGTTTCCTTTGTCATATGGCAATGCCAAATGTTCAATAT
Source organism: Picea mariana (assembly GCA_032191745.1). NCBI lineage: Eukaryota > Viridiplantae > Streptophyta > Pinopsida > Pinales > Pinaceae > Picea > Picea mariana. The sequence continues at coordinate 122,064 of JASDQU010011447.1, read as the reverse complement.
ACGCTAGCAATTTATAACTCATGGGACACCTTTTTGTATATTGATTTTGATATATTGTTCCATACATCTAATTGTAAAACAATCATTATGCATAACTGCATTCGAAAAATTTGATGCCATTATCCATTGCTAGCAAGGCACATCATATTCATCTTGTGTTAAATAACAAATGGTTTAAAAGGAACTTTCACCATAAGCACTATTGAATTCATGCACTTGTTGAAATCAATTTGATAATATCTTTTTTTTGTAGATGTGCCCATTGTTGTTCTATGTTTTCATATTTCATAGGCCCTTCATTGTATCCGTGACTATTGATGGTGGCAATTTGTCTTTTGCACAAGAGTGGTTCAAAATGTCTAGCAAGAGGATTTTCATCATGAAACAATATGGCATATGTGTTGTTGCTTAAAGTTGAATTAAAATGTAAGTATGGATTCATTTGTGTCTTTGACCAAATTCGTATTAGTATTTTGAGCCATTTTGAAAACCAATGTATGAAGAAATTGTCTCCCCAGAGGCCTCTTTCTTTTGGTGGTAGTACAATCAAATATGACTTTGACAATCATTGCGAATAAATTTTTGGATCATTGACATTTTTCATTTTCATCAATGAATTTGTGTTCAATTCATGTTTATAACATACTAGTGCTTCGGTATCATTTTTTTGTAAGTAAGCTTTAAAATGTTGCATTGTACTTTCTCTCAATTCTATAGATGTGTATCTATTATGTAGTAGAACTTGGAGAGCATCAAACAAACAATATCCACGATTATATGCAAAGTTGTCCAAGAAAAACAAGTCATATGTTCCTAAAATAACATTAATGTCATGTGTTTATGTCTAATAGAATCCTCTTCTTTAGTTATATGTTTTTTTTCCTTCTTTTATACTTGGAGTTTCAATTGGATTCATTTTTACAATAGTTACTTTTGAATGGTAGGAAAAAACAAAACTTTAGAACATATTTTTTTTTATCTCCACATAAATAAGAACCACTCATTACTAGCATTTACATATTGGGAAAATGTGCATACCTTGCATTCAATGACTATTGCTAGAAACTCCAACCTAATCGAGAAAATGTGTCAATAGTAGACAATGTTTTTCATGCAAGTCAACGAGGAGTTTTATTACAATAAGCAACTACCTCAATGTTCCTTTGTTACAAGAATATAAAGAGCATATAAAAACTATCTATAGATTTTAAAAAACCCAAGGGAAAAATACGAAAAACAATAGAATGCAACGTTGGGGAAAAAAGACAATCTCATAGTAAAATCAAATCAACATTGATAGGAATTGAAGCATGTACAAAACTACAATACTTAATTAGTATAGACACATATTCATTTTCATATACCAATATGCATGTGAACTTTTTTTATTCATGGCTGAAAAGTGATAAATCTTGAAAATATGGATGGCAACTAATAGGTTTAGAATAATTTCATGTTGACTTCCAAAGAATTTACTTAACATTTCAAATTAATGACTTAATGTAGTCATAAACTAAACATAGACTTTATTGTTTTGAGTTTATTTGCAATCAATGGGATTTTGCAAATGGTCATGGATATTTTTTAACAACATTTCATTGAAAACATCTATGAAAACATGAAGTTGATTTGCAAATGGTCATGGATTTTTTTTAACAACATTTCATCAAAAACCCTTCAAAAACACATGAAGTTTGATTGTTTTCTATTGCATTTTGTAATCTACCTATCAACTCATTTAAAATATATATATATAATATATATATATATAATATATGTTATCTTTTGTAAATAAGTAATAAATTTGAAATTTTATTTTTTCTTAAAACTAAATTTTAAATTATATTTTAACTACATATTTAAACCCTTGGAAGAAATAGAAAAAAATCAATTTTAATTATTGCAAATATTTCTCATATCTATCTTCAATGACATGTCAATGGATCAACCATATCCATATCTTCAGTCATGAAGCAGAAACCATGTTTTTTTATTGTTCTTTTGATTTGGTGGTTCCATTGGAACCCACATTGAGTAAATGAGTTAATATAAATGTGGATAATAATGCAAGTAACTATCAATTGAATATAACGGTGTTTAGTTGCTGGAAATAATGAGATGTGAGGTGAGTATGTAAGGTGACAAGAAGTTGAAAGAGAAAAAAAACTTGTTTGGGGCCGCCATGGACGAACCAAGTAGCAGGCCACACATGCTCCTCACTACCCTGAACCACCTCTATCATCGATAGTCTAGAAGCTTCCACTATCCAGTCACCATACACGTCGCACACACTTGTTTCTTCCTGGTGCAGTCTTACACATTGAACTCTTTACTACATAGCTCCTTTCACTCATTTAGATTGATCACTATGTCCTCCATACACCAACAACCTTACACTCTGTCACACTACCCAGAGAAACTTCTCTTCCTCGAGCCTCACAATGATGGAGAGAGATGTCATTGCACTAATGGGCGCAGCTGACGAGGCCCTCTGGAACAGTGAGGGCCTCTTCACCACAACGGACAAACTAGAAAAACTTGCACATATTGCTCCCTATCGGATTGGGCCCTCCCTTCATCGTTGCTCCCCCATCAATCTCTCGACCCCCGCACTGACCCCACCCCCCCTACCTACCACACCCTCTGATATCCACCCTTAACGAACTACATACTCACCCACCCTCCATGGCTCTCCCACCCCTTCCCACATTCCTCACAACCTCTGCACAGACACTCTCAGAAACCCACCTCTCTTTTACTCTCCCTAGCACACTACCGTCTGACCATCTGATTCCTCCTACCCATCACAGGGATAAACCTCCCTCTGCTCAGTGGATATCTGCATGCCTTCCCACACACAAACGTCCAACTGGTGCCAGTTCTATCAGAGGTTTAAAATCACAGATTAGACACTGGAGCTCAAAAAAAACAAAAACAAAAATGGTGTTAGGGAATGATATTGGTCTATAGGACTCTGTCTCCCTAAGTCTCTATGCATTATTGGGCAGGATCTCCTATAAACACCTCTATCAATATGACCTCGCAACATGGGTGCAAACAACCTGGTGGCCATAGTTGGGCTATGCCCCAGAGATCTCCCATCTGACTCGTGGTTGGCTCTGCTTTCGGTTTAAAACACCAGAGGATTATACTTCCATTCTGGAGTGACTTTGGACTTTGGACGGAGGTAGCCTTATGCTCAAGCGTTGGCGGACCATCTTCAATCCTTCATAGGACTACTTCCGACTAAGGCATTTCTAGGTCCTCCTCCCTGGACTACCACTACATTTATGGAACCAGAAATCACTTGTGTCCATTGGTAATACATTGGGCCCCTTCATCTGTGTGGAGCCTCTGTCACTCTCAGACACAGAAAAGAAGCTGGCAAAAGTCTTGGTGGAGATTTATATACACGACGGACTGTTAGAGACCATCGACATTGAATGGAGAGAACAACTTATCCGAAAAAACCTGGACTATCTTGGCATCCCCTTCAGGTTCACACTCTGCAGAAAAATGGGCCACCTCAGAAACGACTGCACAGGTCAATTGGAAGAGGAACAAACAGAGGAAACTATGCTCGACCTCTCCAACAAGATGGACTCTCCGCCTACAAACACTCAACCATCCTATGTGAACCTACCAGACTTTGGAGATTCATTCAACACTCACTCAATCACCGGTAAGCTCAAAACCATCTGCCCCTTTGTTTTCAACTCACTAACCTCCTGGGAAAAAGATATTATGGACTCTACAACTTCTTGGATATCTGGTGCCACCTCCCCTCGGCCTACCCACATACAACCTAATCTATCCCCGGTTGATCCCCTCTTACATCGCTCCACCTACACGCATGACGAGCAACAAACCCATATTGTGATCTTTCCCCCCTACATTAATAGCACAAACCTCAACCAGTCGCTTCCTCCTCAAGCCACACATTCTTCAATTGTTTCCTCCAGTTAGATCCCTACACTAGATACACTTTCTACACTTGCACCCTCCAGCCCGAACCCCCCACTAGCCACACTCTACACCTGTTTCTTTCAGCACAACCCCCCAAACTATTGCACCCCTATCTATTGTCATACCTTGGGCCTCTACCTCAAGGGTAACTTTTCCGGTCATGATCCACAATTCTTCTTACGAGTCTAAGTGCCATGATCCTTAGCCTCTTGTACAAGAATTGATTCAATACTTGTCGGGCACTAGTGAAACTCAGCCAAGGGACAACACACTCAGTGAAATGTTGGACTCGCTCCTCCCATCATACAAAGAATTTATCTCTCCCTCCCCCTTGCCAACTTACTTGGGAAATTCGATACACAAGAGACATTTTGCAGAGGGGACTCCGAATCTTTTTTCAACTTCAAAATCGGTTCAGGAAAAAGAACACACTTGGCCCAAAGGATTTGGATTTGAACACTCACTGATCAAAACAAGAAGTTCTCGACACAAAGAGGGGCATAACTTACCTTCCTCCACATATTCTTCTTCTCAACTCATTGACTTGGGGGTGCTTAGAGGCATAAAATCCCTAGCGTGAGCCAAATAATGATCATACTCTCCCTCAATATCAGAGGGGTAGGGGGGGGCTTAAAACCTCCACGTTCAGAAGACTACTCTTTCAGTTTTCCCCTGACATCATCATCTTACAGGAAACATTGGTAGATGGGCAGAAAGCCAGATTCTTTCTTATCAAGTTTCGTCCAGACTGGCTTACATGCTCTGTTAACTCTTTGGGTAACTTTGGAGGTTTAGTTGTCGCGTGGGACTCCACAAAATTCGACTTAGCTCCCTTCTTGACTTGTGGAGGCATTCTTCTTTATAGAACTAGTCGATGGAACAACCAACAGATTAACCTACTCAATACCTATGGCCCTTGCCTTCACAGGAAAAAATTTTGGGACAAAGTGGAGTCCAGCGGCCTCCTCGATCTCACAAATGTGATCATTGTTGGTGACTTAAACTTCACAACCATCTCGGGCGAAGTCTGGGGTGCCTCTTCCGCCCAGGACCCATTGGTTGAATTTTTCAACGCTCTCTTCTTGTCACACGATTTGATTGACTTCCACCCAAAAGTCTTAGCACCAACCCGACGCAATGGCAAAGATGGATTGGCGTCCATCTCCAAGCGTCTTGATCACTTCTACATTTCAGAAAGTCTTGTTTCAGTGGATGACAGGATCAGATCCTAGGTGGACTCACCATTTTTGTCAGACCACACCCCGATCTTTCTGCAATTTGGCACACCTGTTGTGCATTTTTCCCTTCATTTAAAACTTAATTCTTGTTGGCTATTTGAGGAAGGTTTCAATGCTATTGTACTTATTGTTTGGAATGACCCCATATTCCTGAGAGAAACAAGAATACAACAACGCTTTTCTTGGAAGCTAAAGAAGCTAAAAACACACATAAAAGATTGGGCCACTCATCACAGGTGACACACACTACACCGACTACAAGCGCTGGAGCTTAGCATTAAATATCTACAACTTATCAATCCATTGGACAGGCAGGCTGTGATCAAGCACTAGCAATTCAAATATTTTGAATCGGAGATAAATAAAATATTGCTTGCAGACGAAGCCCTCTGGAGGCAACGGTGTAGAGAAAAGTGGATACAATGTAGAGACTTCAATAATAAATACTTCCATCGATATGCAATCTCTTCCAAGAACAACAAACATATATGGGATATCTTGGATGAAACAGGCACAAAACACAGTGGACAACAAGTTATTAAGGATGTATCTTCTTTCTACTTTAAAGCTTTCTACAAGGCAAAGCCACTACCCACTCTACAATAACATGTCGATGTGGCTCAACTCTTCCCTCGCTTGGTCACTTTAGAAGACTCTGCATACCTGGACAGTTCCTACACTCTACAGGAGGTTTTGATTTCTTTAAACTCATTCACTTCGGACAAAATCCTGAGACCCGACAGCTGGACCGTGCAGTTCTATCTACATTATTTCGATTTGGTGGGGACAGAACTTTTGGAGCTTGTTGAAGACTCCATACTACACGGTAAGGTTATTGGGGCAATAAACTTGTTGACGGGCGAAATTGACCGTCCATCAACTGGAAGAACGAGTCCGGTCCGGGGTTGTCTAAATAACCCAAGCCATTTGGTGTAACTCGTTCTGACGGGTTTAATGGCTCCATTAGCTAATCTAAGAATCCTAAAAAAAATGAATAAAAGAGAAAAATAATTAACTAATTACTAAACACACTATATATATGTACATGTGTTCAAATGTAACTATAGTAGTTGTATTTAAGCAGAAGATTTTCAAGTCTCATTTATTTACATGATTTACAAGATGCAAGTTTTAATCGAAACTTACGAAAATCGATGTGAAAAATGATTGCTTCTAGGAAGCAGATAAAGAAAGCACATAATAATATTTATTGTTTTTCTTTTATAAATTTAAAGAATCTTATAAAAAAAAGTTAATGAAACATGAACATGTGGATAGTCAAAGTTGAACCATACATTGTAGTTTCAATGATATGCAAATGATAGAAAAATACAAAGAAACTATCATGTCAATGAATTAGTGAGGTGTATCCAAGCATCT
>JASDQU010011447.1:98228-114071 GCA_032191745.1 Picea mariana | reverse complement strand
GGGATACATTAAGGCCCTCCTTCGACAAGTCTATTCCTGTCGACTTCAACACATTATCCATGAACTAGACTTAGAAACTAGTTAGTACTTTGGGACCTGCATGCCTCAATGACAGGCCTCCTCATGTTCGATAGTGGGTTTACATCATTGACCTATGATCGGATGATTCCACGGATGTTCGACTTCAGCTCATCCATTCACATTTGTTGGAATGTACTAGGGACCTTGGGAATCATTGACATCAATGGTGATTTCCCTCGTGCTTGTTAACAATTTAAATCATTGATTGGTAATCAAGTGGTTTCTACCATGTTCGACATCAGGACATATATTTGCATGGTTAGATTAGTACTACATCGAGATTGGTAAGAAGACCCTAGGTTGATTCATCACTCTTATATGTACTTTTCCCAAGTTGCGAAGAAGTTTCTCTTGAACAATAACACATATACTGTCACATAGATCCACTTTGTATTGGTCATGGCTATGTCTTGTCATCTCATAGATCCACTGTGTATTCCTTGTGGCTACAATCAGTTCAATTCATGGGAGTATAGATCCACAGTGTATTTTCCATGGATATACCTTTTATCAATATAATTATAGATCCCCAGTGTATTTATGGCGGCCATACCTTGAAAGTCTCTATCACTCAAGCATAGGTATGCCTGCCTTGGGTTTTAAGCATGTCTTAGCATTTGTTTGATGGTTGTGTGCAGCTTCTATCAAGTTCTTTTTGCCCGCACCCTTGCTTGAAAGTCTGAAAAGTATTTCAGTTATCAATTCTCGTCTTCTAACTTCATACTTTGGGGGGCAATCTGTTACACCTCAAAATTACTCACTTCGCAAGTGTCGCAAGTGCCGTCATTTCAAGTGTCGTAAGTGTCGCATCTTTACCACAAGTGTATAAGTGTTGCTGAAATCATACTACCTTATTTCCTATGTCATGCCTCCAACAACATGACAGGGACACTTAGGACACCTCAAAGATTAGTCTTGAAGAGGAGGAATCAGTCTACTAGAAGTACAAGTGTTTTGCCACTAGAAAAACCACTCAAAAGATATTTTTGGAGAGGAGTGATCCCCCTTATACTGACAGGGAGCGTTATAACACCCTAATACCCTTTATGAGGAGCGCTACCACTATTAGGGGCACAAACACTTTATACTACTCTTTCAAGGAGCACTATAATGCTTTGATGCACTTGTTGGAGGAGCGCTACCTATTCCAGATGAATTTTGGTTTGTTGAGAAGATTGAGGGAAAGATCCCCTCAATATCTGAAGGTGGTTGGCTTTGAATCCTTGGTCAAGCCATGATCTTAGGGAAGATCCATAATTGGAGGAGGAAAATCCTCAACTTACCCCAAAGGTATCTCAAGTAGTTGGGCCTCTCCAAGCCTATTTAAATAGGCATTCTCATGGTGAAAAGTGATGGAAAAAAGTATTGTGAAGCATCCAACCTATGATCTCATGAAGAAGGTGTCTTTCAAAGCATCAACGTTCAGTGTGTGGACTGTTTGAGCAAGGTTTCAGATGAGGAAAGCTTGACGAAGCTGCTACACTCACATCTATGACTATAAGCATTCTTCATTGTTGTTCTCTTTAATATAATATGATTGGCCTATTTCTTTCAAATCTGTGTTTGATCTCACATGAATTTGTCTCTTATAGATAGATCTATTTCGAGCTAATCTTAGTAGAGTAGGAATTGGTTGTATCTTTGTTTGTCTACAGGGCTTATCAAGGAACATAAGATTCGAGCTCAACTCAGACCGTGCAAAGACAAACATCTGTAAAAGGTACTTTTTTTCTCCTTCCTCCTCACACATTAGTTTATATAGATCTAAAAGGAAGTCAGTGTCCATGATAAGCATCTTATGTCTTAAGAGTTAAGAGTCTAGCTCTCAAGAGGAGATCTACCTATCCACAGGGAGATTTTCCTTCAACACTTGGTGTGGAATAGGGTTTTGAAAATTGGATGAAGGTGGTGGTTGCAAATAATGTTGTGGGGTTTGTGGAGGGGCAGGCGGCACTGGAGGGAATTGCGTGTTCATGGATTCTTTCATCTATTTTTAATCAAAAATTTGGGGGAACTGATCAGTATAATGTCCATACTCACCACATAGAGCACAAGGGAAGTCAGTTATGAGATTATTGTTCTTCCCTTGGCGTGGTTTATTTTTATTGGTACCCCCTTGGTGGTTTTCGTTTCCTTGATTCTAGTTGTCCCCAGTGGGATAGTTTTGTTGGGGGTTATTTCCTCATGGTCCCGGGTTGTTATTGTTTTGGATTTTTCATTTGTTCTTAGAATTATTTGGATGATGGGCTGGATTTTCCATATTCAACTGTTCAAAAGTGTGAACCTATTGAATGGGAGAAGGATGAACAAAATTAATGTCGACATGTGGTTGTCCTGGTGGAGGAACAAATTGTTGGGGAGGACCAGGAAAGGGAAAATATGGGTTTCATTATGAAGACGATCCATATGGTGTGTAGGATGTTGAATTAATTCCACCATTTTTGGGGTTATATGTGGGGGTTGGGGGTGAACGCATACTTGGTTGAGAGACCAAATGCATCATGGGTGTCGGTGGGGGTCGCCCCAATGACTGAGAGGGAACAACAGGATATGACTATTGGTGAGTGGGAGGAGGGAAATAATACATCCCTCCATATGGTTGTGGATATTTATTTGCACCATAAGTGGGTGATGGGTGGCTGTAAGGGTTTATATGTGTTAGAGAACCAATCAACCCATCCATTGTGTGGGACATCCCAAGTTTGTCCTGGCCAAAAGGTATGGGTATGGGTGCATCAGGAAATACTGTGTACAAGTAACCTGATTGATCATATATGAGGTCTAATTGTTGGGCCTTATTTATGGCTTCCTCTTCTGATTGAGGAAAAGTGGTTGTTACATCCTTGGCAATTAGAGGGACGAGTGATTTGAGAAACCATTTGAGACCTTGTTCTTTGGTGTTTTCTTCTTTACACAAACTATGTCGCTACCTCCATTAATGGATGTGGTTGGTGATATGGATAACAATGGTTTGTTTTAAATCAGAGAGAATCTATAAACTAGTGTCATGATGAACTGGTAATTGGAAAAAGGATAAAAAGGCCTTGGCCAATGATTCAAAGGTCACATGGGACCCTGATTTTTCGTCCACATACCATTTGGCTAATGAATCAGTGAGAGTTATCTGAAATAACCTTAAGTGGATGGAATCATCCATGATGATGTTTGAATAGAACCACAAGTGGAATATCATAACATGGTTGGTAGGATCTTCCCCTAGTTTTCCTTCAAACTTTGGAATATTTGAAGGCAATTTAGTAGGCATATTGGGCCAAGTGGTGTCATTCCAAATGGGATCATTCTTGAGTTTGGTTAAATGAGGAATGTTAAGGGATGCCAAGTATGGCATAGGGGAATTTGGTGGAGGACTAGTTCCATCCATTATGTGTGTAGGTAATGAGCGTGTCCCTTGAGACAGATTTGGTGAGTTTGTACTTCTCCCTTGAGAAGAAGTTTGAATCGCTCCTCCTTGTGAAGGAGAATTGATAGATGGATTGCCTTGGGTATTTGACCCAAGCAATGTGGAACCAAGTAAAGATGATCCCAAAAATGTAACACTCACTAGGGTATGAGATGGTTGATCTGGTGATTTGGAAAGACTAGGGACTCCTCCTAGAATAGGAGGGATATTCTACAAGCATCTAGAACGATGGGGATTATGTGCTTCCCATATGGTTTATACTAGAAAAGTGAATGTGTGAAAATGGTGACAAGAGAGAAATAAATGAACAAGAGATTTTTATATTTTTGACATTCACAAAATAATGTAACTCACAATTGCATGTAATCAAATATACATCATACATAAATCAAATGCAAAATAAACAAGCATGTGGATAGGTGGATTTTTTCCACGTGGGAGAAAATGAAAATAAATGCTCGTGTCCTAAAAAGACTTATTATCCTTCCTCTCAATTTAGCACTAGGCCTTCCAATAGAACTCAACAGTGGGGTTTGAAGCCATGGGAAGAGGAACTAGTGAAGGTTGATGTAATTGGTTATAATTAGGGGTAGAGGGTGCATATCCAGAAAGAGATGGTGATATTTCGCAATAGCCACACAAAATCTGATCAAGGTGCAATTGCAGCCCACAACCACCACCTAGGTAGATATCTTGTGTTTGGCCACTAAGTACCTTGGTCAAAGTGCAACATTTAGTCTTTTGACCTAAGAAATGGGTCATGGGATGGATACCCTCACAAGAGTTGGGTGACTCAAGGAGTGATGTGCAGAACAACCAGACCTCGGCCTTCGACCCTTCATGGGTATCTTCCTGTCTTATGGTATAGGAAAAATTGAATTGGAGGGTTTGAAAGATCCCTATTCTCAACTTTTATTGTTTCAAACTGTAAGAACCTGATAATGGGCGGTTATTTCGATGCCTACCCTCGATATCCTACCTAGACTAAAAAAAATTCTTTTGGCACCTCCTATGGAGGAAAATTTAGTTTGTTCTTAGAAAAGTTTTAGATGGAGTGGGTTGAGATATTGGGGTCATGGACCAAACTCATTTGAATTAAATTGGTTTGGATAATTTCCAAAGAAGCAGTCATATCTTTCGTAATTCCTTTGAAGTACTTGTGGGTACTTAAAAATAAATCTTACCTCAACTTCCACTATTCTAATAGGAATTATGTGTGTGATGAGGGGATTTGTGTGCAAGAAAGTGAAAAGTGTGCATAAGATTTTATAAGTTAAGTATGAGATTGCATCATGTGGACTTCATGTGGTCCTTATAAATCTTCTTACCTAGCTTACTATGTTTCTTTGGTACAACCTTGTAGAATATTTAAAGCCCTAAAGAACTAGCAATGTGGACATATGGGTCCTTACAAATCCTTTAAACTCCTTAGAATGTTGTTTATAATAAGAAATATTTTGAAACTATCCTAGAATTGTAAACATGTGGGAATGTAAGGGCCCTTACAAAGATTTAAGATGATTTCCAAAACTAAGAGGTGCCCTAGGGGGGCTTTGTCGTATCATAATGATGTTTAAGGGAGATGAAATTTCCTTTCAACTACCTTTTCAGATTCCCAAGATCACACTAGGGTGCGGTGGAAGAGCGTACTTGAATGTTAAAATTGATTTCTAGTCCCAAATTAATTAATTGTGTTTTGAAAAAACAATAACTTCAACTCAAAATTTTAAATGCCAAATGAGCCATCGATGTGGAAACAAAGAAAAGAGAAGAATAGTGATTCTTTTACCCCTATGTGCTTATGTTAGCTAAACATTCTTGTGAGAAAGGACTCTAAGTGAAGTGTCATTGCTTACAAAGTGCAAGAAATTAAAATCTGAAGGCTAGGGGCCCTGAAACCACTCATAAAAACCCTTACAAAAATGAACTTATATGTGGGTTGTAGTTCCGATAGGTGAGCAGAGGGTGCATAATGCACAGAGTAACAAAGGCTTCCATGTGTAGAGTGCAGAGAGTGTGCATCTGTGTTCCTTGAAAGCTGTGCACTTCCTGTCATGCATCGGGAAAGAAATTTCCAAGTGAAATTATCTTGCCCTGGCTCTGAATTTTGACTTTGGAAGGTTGGACTAGGCTGGTTTTGGTACCTTCATATAAAAACAATTAGAAAGAAGTGCTCTCAAGTCTTAAATAGGGAGGAATTTGATACTGATCCCCAGTATGGTCGTCAATCTGTTGTGTTGGTTTTGTCACATGGGTGAGCAAAAACACAACACTTACCTTCTTAGTTAAGTCAGCTAAACAAGATAAAGGTTTGTGAGTTGATTAGATAACCAAATACACATGGAACAAGAAAATACAAAAAAAAAAAAATGTTAGAGAAGCTTGCAAGAACTAGAACCATGAAAAATAAAAAATGGCTATCATATAGCTACCAATGGATCAATATATTGATAGGATAACACTATAGAGAAATGCAGGGACTTATGAATCCCCTCTTCCTCCTTAGGAGGCTCTTGAGTTCCCTAGTAGAGATCTCTTATCTTCATGCAATGGAAAGTAATAATGGTGAATAAATACAATGTCAATCCTCTCAAGAGGTGAGTTGAATGGACCTTGCTATAGTGCTTAAATTATTCCAAGAGAAAAGAGGATTCTCCAAGAAGAATTCTTGCAGCATAACAATACCTTGAAGTTCTTATTTTTCTAGGACACCCATGGTACATATTTATAGTGTCAATTCATGGAAAGATACAACTGATTCATAGTGTGAACAAGGGGACTTTTAGAGAACTCCCTAGCCCTTCACCAACCTCCAAGATAGATTTCTCTCATATCTGAGTGTCAAATTGTGTTGGGGGTCGGACTAGAAGCAGTTGAGAGGTTGAAAAGATTCATAAATGCACCTTTCATGAGGAGTGTGCTAATTTTCTTGTAGATAATCACGCATCTTGCACACAGTGTGTGCTAAGGGCTATGTTAGTCTACGCATTGTGCACACGATTCCTTTGGTTAACTTGTGCACTTTAATTTTTGAACCAAATGTATAGTTTTGTGCCCTTTTGATGGATTTTGGTGTTGTAGGTGTAATAATTATTGTTGGCATTGATGTCTTTCTTCAACCATTGTGTGCAATGTTGTAGATGATTTTTCAGTGATAACACTTATATTTTGGATTATTCTACTATTTGAATATCATCTTGACTGCAAAGTATCATAAGTGAGGCATTAAATTATGAGCTTGTTGATTTCATGAATAAGAAATAACTATCCTCAATTGAGGAAACTTTGTGGTATTTTTAAGCGTATAAGAGTAAGTCATCCTTGGGTATCATGGTAGTTCATATTTATGATGAACCTTTGGATCATCTTACAAATGTTCTAAGTGTTCTAGTTGAGAATTAGGCATAGGAAAACCATCCTATTGCCCCTTAATGAAATGACTAAATTAGTTGGTGATTCAAGTAGGGCCATGTAAACCACTTTTCAACAAGAGACAATAGAAATTACTAAAAAATTGTGAAAGAAATACGGGATGGAAAGTTTAGGACGAAATAAGGATCCTAAACATTATTTCTTAGGTTTAGGTCAATTCTTGGATCATGATTCATAGGTGGAGGATTGTAGTGTCCCATATTGGCTAGCATAGTTTTGGGACACCCGAAGAGGGTCACTTTTGATGGATTGTGTATGCTAGACTTATATGTTATGGACTTGGTTGGATCACTTGACTTGTGAATACTGATATATATGAACATATTGTATACAAGATTGAATATTTTCTTATGTGTGATTATATGTTTCATTATGTGTGTCAGATCAATTTTGATTAAGAACATGTAATATATATGTTTCTTTTCTATATCTACTTAGTTACATGGATTAAGATATATGATTATGACATGGATGATCATTGTTGTGTGGAACATATAGTTGATTATGATCCTAATAATTGTTATGTGGAACAAATGGCTGATTATGATATTGATCATGGTTTTGTGGAATATATAGTTAATTTTGATCCCGTTGATGGTACATGATTTTTGAGTATTATGTATTCTTAACTATGTAATGAATAAGATATGGAAAGGAACTTAGTTACTTGCCGACAAGGATGCTCAGATCATAAATGACTATGGAAGTCATGTACGCATTTGGGTAAAATTTCATCATGTTAATTGAATATCAATTTTAAATTGATGCTCTTAATCTATGATCTTATGATGTGTCCAGGTCTAGGGAAAAAATACCTTTCCAACAAGACCATCGAATGGGTATGAGCTCACAACCAGTAGCTTGAGGGAAACATGGAGTTTTAGGTAGAATAGATGAGAATCCATGGAGTTTAGGATGTGGATTCATAAATCCATGGAATATAAACATGTTGAGTCTTGGATCTATGAAAAGTATTAGGGTTTGGCATCCTAAAACTTTGAAATATTAAGGCGTGGAGTCTTGGATCTATGGAATAGTTTAGGTCATGGAGTCTTGAATCTCCTAGGATGTAAACTCCTAGGTACAAGGAAAGGACTTGGAGTCCTAATAAGTATAGAGAGGGTGAAAATATGTATTATATAGTAGAATATCACCACTCAGGGTGTAAATCAACTTGGTAATCCAACCTAGGTTAAACCTTGGGTTCATTTAATTCCAAATTTACCCACTTTTGAGGGGCTTTCCAACTTAGTAACTTTTTTAATAAAAAATGTGAAATATTTAATTTTAAAAAAAGAATAATAAGAAATAATCCAAAAATGACACATGGGGTTGTTCAATATTAGAGTAAATGATTATTTATCTAAAAATAAAAAAAAATGTTGGATTGCCAACTCAAGGGGGGTGGTGAATAATAAAAAATATTTGAATTTTAAATAATAACTAATTTTACATGAAAGGGTGAGGTGTCACCCCTATGAAATCATATAAATATAGAAGGACGCCATGGTATTGGGGCGGGGGGACCTAAAGAGTAACTATATGCTACCGAAATGATTATAGAATATATGAATTAGATATATATGTTAGCTTGTCCTGGTCGAGTAAGGTTTGAGTGGTGTCGGAAGGAAGAGAGGTTTGTCTTCCTTAATTTGCTTGTTATCTTTCTATTGTCATATCTGGGTATTGTTTGTGAGATATTACATCTTAGTGGTTCTACGGGGATAATTACTCCATGGATAAGATTGGGCTATAAATTGGTTGGCATTTTCAGCTGGCAAGTGGAGATGCTAGAGAGTTTGTATCTGACCACTGTAGTGAGCTAATCAGTTAGTTTTAAGTTTCCATTGTTGAGGAGTTAGTATGAAACTAAAGAAAAGATATAATAAGATGGTTTTAGGTAAACATATAGTTTTTTCTAATTTTTATTTTGTGTTATTATATAAATTGGAATGATTTCTATTGACTATGAAATTGCTAGCTGAAAATGTCAACGTCTAGGTTAATTATTGAGTATTGGGTAGAATTTTTTTTAGCTAACATTTCAAGAATTTAAACAATTTCAGGGCATATGTGGAAGTAATCATATATAGGGTTAAAGGAAAATAAATTTTTGTTGAAGATAAAATTATTCTCTCTAATTTCATCTATTTATTTTCCTCATTCTACATATTTCTAGATGGAAGTAGAAGTTAAAAGAAGGCATGCAAGAAGGTTAAAGAAATATGTTTATTTTAATTTATGTTTTTCATAGGAATTTTCCATAGCATGAATTTATGTTATTATGTTATTTGTGAAGTCAGTTAGTGGTTGTAGGTGTTGATGCACATGCCATATGTTAGACTAATTATGCAAATAGATATTATAGAGATAATTTAGTTCTATTTTTAATAAATCGGGTTTTGGAATGGTTCTTTTTTTATCTAGAGAAAATAAAGGGGGTATACATAATTAAAGGAGATAACACCACCATTTTGAGTTCAAAAAAATTATTTTAGAATCTAAATCATTAATCTGGGAAATTTCCACAATTTGTATATGCCTTATGGGAATTGTATTATTGCCTGGTTAAGTGAAGATGTTAATTATTTCTAGTTTTCAAAACTAATTTGTGGTAAAATATATGGTTGTAAGTTTTAATTAACTATAATGTGTATGCAGGGAAAATGTTTTATTAAACTCGTCAATGGTTGTAAAGTTTGAATTCATGCAATTTTTTTGATTAAAATCCTCAACAGTTGTAGAGTTTGTATGCATGGAAAGTGTTTGATTAAATGTCTCAATGACTATAGAGTTTGTAGCTATGAAAAGTGTTTTATTTTGTGCCTCAAATGTTGTATATTTTTATGCATGCAATTATTTGTTTATATTCCTCAACAACTGCAAAGTTCGTATGTATGCAAAGGGCTTGACCAAATGCATCAATGGTTGCATCTTGCATGCATGTGAAGTTTTTGACTAAATGTCGCTTTGGTTGTAGATTTCTAGTTTTCCCATCTTCTCTTGATTTGGAAATCCAAGTATTCTTATGATGAAGTTAAAATACACTTGTATATACATTTTTGGAATTAATGTTGGTGGTTGCCTATGATTTCGTGCATGTTTGTAGGAAGAAATATTTCCATGACTAACTTGAATAGATTAGGTATTTGTTTAAGAGTGCATGTTTATTTACATAGTTACATAATTATAAACATGGTTATTATTACATAATAGATGAATACATTTTTAGTTTGGTGAGTGAGCTTAATTGTTAAGAACACGTGTTCCCTCCTAGAAGGACACACATTCAAATCCAGAGGGTGTTAGGGTATGTACACCTCTGCATAATTTAATAGTGAAATTTTTGCATGGAGGGGGTCCCTTCTCCCATAAACAAGGGGGTCTCATACACCAAATTTATGTTTGTCGTGGTCATGACCTTAAAAATAGGTTATCAAACACACACATATAGAGTTTAGCATCTTGTTGACAGGCGAAATTGATCGTTCGTCAACTAGAAGAGCGAGTACAGTCTGGGGTTGTCTAAATAACCCAAGCCATTTGGTATAACTCGTTCTGACGGGTTTAATGGCTCCATTAGCCAATATAAGAATCCTAAATGAAATGAATAAAAGAAAGAAATAACTAACTAATTACTAAACACACTATACATATGTACATATGTTCAAATGTAACTATAATAGTTGTATTTAAGTAGAAGATATACAAGTCTCATTTATTTACATGATTTACAAGATGCAAGTTTTAATCGAAACTTACGAAAATCGACATGAAAAAAGATTGCTTCTAGGAAGCAGATAAAGAAAGCACATAAAAATATTTATTGTTTTTCTTTTATAAATTTAAAGAATATTATAAAAAAAAGTTAATGAAACATGAACATGTGGATAGTCAAAGCTGAACCATACATTGTAGTTTCAATGATATGCAAATGACAGAAAAATAAAAAGAATCTATCATGTCAATGAATTAGTGAGGTGTATCCAAGCATCTGCATGAGTGGTGAACATCCAACTACCATGTCCAAGAGAGAAATCTGCAGTGAACCTTATGAATGTTCTAAATAAATTCAGAACATGTATTGGCAGCTTAAGTTTTAATGACAGAAAAGGAAACACAAACATAAACCTGTGATCTCATAATTATACATGATTACAACAAGATAAATCTGGAAGCAATCTGTGCATTTTATCATTCAATTTAAAACTCAAAGATAAATTTCATTATTTGAATCAAAGAATAATCACAACATTTGTATTTTGATGAAGCAAATGATAGATGGTATTTATAATATAAACCTCCTATACATCACAGATCATTTAATCTAAAGATATTAGACCTGCACATATAACAGGATTAAAAAAAACATAAATAACAACATTATAAACAAAAGGCTAAATCCAAAATGCATATATTTCATTCTATTAAGTTTTTGGAATCACTTGTCCATTCTGTAGTCGTGGAAGAAATTGTTTGGATAATAGACTTTAAAGATTGAAAAAATTAATACATAAATGATAATAATTAACCGTGTATTGATAAAAAAGACTAATTCTATTTAAATCAATGCATAATCAATTATTCAAAGAATATGAATATATTATAATGAAAATAAAACAATTTTACTTATAGGACAAAAGCCATTAAGCAAGTTGGAATTCCATATTCTTCTTTGAAAATATTCGTCCATTCTCCCGAAGATTCCAACCATCCATTACTCCATTTGAAAAGAAATAAAAAGTTTACAAAAGAAATAATATACAAAAGAGAAAGGATTAAAATCCTCCTCTCCAATTCTTCAATCTTTTGGCTTTGATCTTTCTCATATATTTATAAAATGAATGAACAGTCTGGGTGTCACTATTAATTTCCGCCACCTGAAATTTGCCTCTAAAAGAGACCCAAATATCTCTCAAATCGTTCATTTTTTTGGGAAAATCTCTAATGTGAAGGTAAATGGGTCCATTGTGGTTCTGGGTTTTAAACCATTTCTTCAAATTCCTCACGGTTTGGCTGCAATCAGTTCTGCAAAATCGTCTGTCTGATCTTGATGCCTTTCCAAATTTTATCTGTTGTTGCTCATAAAATTATTTGTAGCAATCCAAAATTATTTTTGGATCACTCATATTGAACATATTTGGATAGTAAAATCAAGCCATGATCAGATCCATATCAAATATTTGATAATAGAAACCTGTAAAATAAAGAGAAACCTAAATTAATAACCTAAAAATTGAGAATAAAACAAAATCTAGAAAAAAAAAAAATGAATTTAAACTAACTATAACTTATAAACAAACATTATTTATAATTTGTTTTCAAATATGATCTAGAAGCTTCAAGTTAATGAAGAAAAAATATTAATTTTAGTTTTTTACAAAATCAAACAAATGATAGATAATTCTTTGATTATTATTATTTTGAAATGAGATGCAAAATGAAAAAAGAATTTAATTAATTAACATCACCAAATGATTTCGTTAAAACGAGAAACCAACCAAGATATTATTTGATGAAGTATTGAACAAATTATTCAAAATAGTCAAAATTACTAATGAGCAAAAGAATGAACACATAATCATAATTTAAACAAAAGTAAACATTTTATAAAAATTAACGCTTTTGTTTAAATTGAGATTTTTATGCTTGGTTCTAACTTTTGACATATACTCTTGTAATGAATGTCTCATACTAAAGTGAATGTCTTAAGTTTGTCTCAAAGCAAGCCAAGATATGGAACTATTTGAAAAGGTTGATTCTGTAGCTCATTATAATTATCAAGATTCGAATGGGGGGCCTTTAAATTTTGTAAAAATATAGGGGGAGTTGTTGGGGCCCAACAAATGGTGACTTACTGGGTGAAGTAGTTATCTCTGATCTGGTAATATTTCATCTTAGGAAGAAAATAATAAGACTTGAAAAAGGATTTAAGCTCCCTAAAATAAATTCACTCTGAGACCATATAGTATTAAGATAAGCTCAATGTTATAATCAAACAATAAAATTTTCTTTGCAGAAGATTATGACCTGAAATAGCGTCTTAATCAAAGAGTCACAATGTTTATAAAAGAACTTCAATACTTTTGATAGAGCCATTGCTTCCAGTAGGCATTCATAGCCTCGACAGGGATGTCATTTAACCCACTCAAATGCTTTAATCCCATCCAATAGTTGTATCTACATGATGTATACTTCCATAAAAGTTAATTTAAAAACATATACCTGCTACCTCTCGATCTGACATTGCTTCGTTGTCAGCGGGCCTGTTCAGTACCTGACAAAGTTGTCTTGGTATCATGTGTGCATTTACCTGCTTCCAGTGAGCCTGTTTAGTACCCCGACGGGTTTACACACACTTCCCACACATAAGTGTTTTCAACCCTCTTATGCCACTTTTAAATAGTAATACAATTATAGATTTCTTCATGACAAAGAGAGCGGGGTGATACTGGAGGTTGATTGCAATACAGGTGAATAGTTAACCATGTTATTTATTTTATTTCAAAACTGGAAGTTTTATCATGGTTTAGAGATTTTAGATTTCCTTTAAGAAATCATCTAGAGAATGGGGAAGCACTTAAAAGTGATTCCTTAAGAATATGGATGACCTAAGAAGTTTAAATATCATCATAATTCTCAAAAATTTAAACCATATCTCTGGTGTAATACTCTAGCAAAGATAATTCGAGGACAAAATGAGAGTGACAATTGACTTAAAAGTCAATTGTCTGAGCTATATCTTAATTGTTGTTTTCAGATTTCTGTGGTGAGTAGTTTCGAGATTAATTACCAGATAATCCACAGTTGGTGTCATTTTTGTCATCGACGTTTCGAATCCGACAAAAATGACACCAACTGTGGATTATCCGGCAATTAATCTCGAAACTATATCTTAATATCGAGACCTCTTTGAACTATTTCAATTCGCTTGAAAAACACAAGTATTAAAATAAATGCTTCCTTCGACAATAGATCTTTGATCAGAAATATATTGATTCAAAAAGACAGATAAGAAGAAAACTCATTCAAAATAATCAAAGAAAAAAAATCACATAACAAACCAAATCAAATTTTATTAATGGGATTCAAAATTAGAAGTACAAAAAAAATCAAAACAACAAAATAAAACTTTTTAGGAAATGATTTTGGCCAAAGATAAACTTGACTTTTTGTATCCACTAGCATCTCACTGTAAAATAAAGGAATAACTAAATCATATAAAATATCATGTGTGAGCAAGTTATTTTCTTAAGATGGTGATGCATAAGATGTTACTTTCCATGGTGATGCATAAGATGTTAAAAAAATAAAAGAGACTAAAAATAGAAAAATCCTCATTAAAATGAGTGCAGTCCTACTCGTGGCACCTTGGGTCAAGGTTGAATTGATAGTTAAAATTTACTTATCTCTTTACTTTCCATTTAAAATTTTCATGATGATACTGCGTTTTTGAAAATAAATATTCAACGAAAATAAGAGAGAAAAACATTTAAAGTGGACTTCCCTGACAACATTCATATTATGGTTCTCTTGGTGTGCCCGCTTGTGTTCATAACTGCATTATTACAAGGAGAAAAACTAAGAAATAAAACTAAAAGAAAACCTACTCCTAAAGCTACTCTAACTACTAAACAAATAAAAATACTAAGTGAAGTCATGCTTTCAATGTAGCCATCAGAGCATCTTCAATCCTACAATGGAAATAAGATAAAATATTAGTAACAAGAATGGTAGTATATCAAAAAATAACAAAAATATATCATACTTACCATTATCATCATCATTTAAAAACAAAGCAAGCATGACCTTACCATTCCCTTGAACATTCTTTTTGTATGAATCCTCCAACCATTTTGCAATTTTGTCATTATATGGGTCACAAAAACATGAAAAAATGAGATCGTGAAGCTCGTGAGAGTTATGGGGACTTGAAATAACCATCGGCCTAGACCAAAGTGTCCCATCTTGCTGACAATTCTCCAAGTGTTCATCAATTTCTTCACATGGAGGATCTAAAAAAATCATGTAATGATTACTTCCCAGATATTTAGGTAGAAACAAAGTAAGCACAACTTTATCTTTATTATGATGATTTTTTAGATACGAATCTTCAAGCCATTCTAAGATCCTGTCATAAAAATTAGGATGCAAACTGTGACTTTGATGAAATGGATATATCAATGGGGAACACATCATAAGAGGATTCATGACATCAGTTAGATTATTGGTTTGAATGCATCCTTTGGTGAGATTGATTATTTCAAAATGTGAAGCATAAACATTAAAATTCGAGCTAATCAAAGAATGAATATGCAATGTAGAATATTCGATCTCCATAAGGATGAGTGCATTGTCTCTTTCAAAAATAAATCACGTAAAATCATCTTGCGACATGCCATTTTCCCATTTGAGTGATGAAAGCGAAAGAGCATCAAATCCAACTTGATAAGTGTTATGTTTGGAATTAGTTTCACCAAATTTTGGCATATTGAAAAGATTGGATTGTTGTGGCAAAGAGTAAGATACCGTGGGTAAAGTATCAAATCCACCAGAATCTAAGAAGAGATTGGGATATAAAGAGTAAAATGAATCAGAAATAATCACATGAAAAGAATATCTTGAGCTATGATATTTAACAATGGTATTCTCAAGACATTCATCTTCATTTTCCTTAAAGCTTTCACTCTGTTTTGGTGATAAATTCTTCAACATAATATGATCATCTAAATTTTTCTATGATATGATAGATAATTCAAAACTTTCATGGAAAACATTTGATCTTTCATGTTGATAAGGTACGATTTGTAGATGAGGGTTTAATGTTTCTTCTTCCAATTGCAGATCTACATCTCTAATCAGTTTCATTGGAATATTAGAATGCTTAAGATCATTTTCATCACCTAAGT